>JAQFJA010000013.1:2633950-2652048 GCA_029874485.1 Naso brachycentron | reverse complement strand
CACTTATCACACTTGTCACATTCGGACAAACACTGACAGCCCCCCTCTGACCCTCCTATAATAAAAGAAAAAGTCTGAGTGCAACAAAGTGAAAGGAAAGCGTAAAGAGAGGGAGAGAAGGATTTGGAGGATGAGTTGTAAGTGAAGTGAGTGTGCATATCAGAAAGGGAATGTGACACCGACAGTGAGAATGAAAGCAAAAGAGAAAAACAGCCTGTGGTCGGCAAAAGGAGTCTGACAGTCCAAGAGCCAATCTACAGAATCATTAGTGGAGGCTTATCAAGTCGGCCAGAGTGGCTGAGAAACTGAAGCAAAGGATGGTGTACACACATTAACCCTGTGCCACCACATGAGAGCGGAGGGAGCCATGCATGTTTTAATTAGTGCTACTGGGGAGGGTGAGCCCGAGGCCCGGCGGCTACAAGCAGTGCTGCCACGTAGCCCTGGGGCCATCACTGAGGCCGTGGTGACACACTCCCCAGGCCTTATTAAGCAGCCAATTAACAAAAGTCAGGCCCTGGTCGTGTCTACAGCTTGTGACCTGTTCTGATGACTGCTGGAGTGACTGAGTATACGTGTGTGTAGAGAGGCAGGGTAGGGGCTTGTTTTGAGATGATACTCGGGTAATTAAAAGGTGGGAAATTTCTAATTTACTGTCACGGATAATGTTTGGGCAGTTTGGACACTGTCCAACTGGACCGGCGGCCTGAATTTTATTTTCCCCGTGGATGAAAAATTACAAGCAGGAATTTAATTGCACTTCAACTTACTATGTCACCATTTTATAACGAAATGTCATGAGATGGTTTTGTGAACTTGTTTTCTGTTAAACTGCTTCCACTTTTTTCTTACAGAGTGACTAAATTGAACTGAACATTTCTATAGTACACTGTATTTTGGGCAATAGAGATGTTATTGTCAGGTTCAAGGCTTGCAGTGCTCCACTCCAAATTATCTGAGAAATATTTTTTTAGGGAGCATACAACAATGCCAAGTATTAGAGCAAAATTTGCAGCAGAAATTTAATCTGCTCTGGCGTGATTATGGTGATACATCAGTAGGTGGATTAATGCATGAAACATGTAATTATAACTTCATTAATGCAGCAAAGTGTTACAATGACGAAAGGCCCACCCAAACTCATTTTCTTTAAGAAAGGAAAACAAGTTGTGTTTAATATAAAATGTTTTTGACCAACTGATGGCCTTCACATGGATGTGATCAAGGGTGCAAAAAAGTCAAGAAAAAAGAAATAAATAATACCACAAAACATGCAAACATAAAATAAGAAAAACATTAATGAATAAATAAATTCCATTCCTGCCTCCAATGTGTAGCCTGGTCCTTGACAGAGCCTTTCAAGTGAAACAACCTTGGTGTAGCCTAGCGATGTGAGTAATGAGGGGGTTGATTTTGCTCTGAATAGAGCGCCTGCTTTCGGAATCAAGTAACTATGGGTCAGTTTTGCTGTTATCTCTCGTCTGTGTCACACGTTGTGCAAAGTGTACCGCTGCAGTTCGAACTGAAATTATTCATGAACCAATTAGCCGTAGCAGTACAGCTTGAAGCAAATATAATTGGGCAGCAATTATGGATCGGATCCTTCTTCTCTAGACCTTGCTGCAAGAGAGGTCTGGTTTGCGAGGCTAGAACTTTCTGTCATTCCTCTCCAAATGTGAGCACGGGTATCAGTTGTGGGCTTTCCTCGCTGCAAACAGGGAAAGGGGATGTGTTGAGACAAAAAGATGTGCAAAGCTGATGGCAATTACTTTTTTGAGTAACAGGCGTAAAATATTGAATGAGACAATTAATGAAAGACTTGTAAAATAAAGCTTACCACTCCATTTTATAAGATTTCGTGAACACAAATGCAGCTCTGTATGTTTTAGTGGGCACAGCATGGCACTAACACAGTCAGAGTTATGGTTCAAGTCTCATTAGAGCCTCCCATGCTTGTAAGCACACATGGGACAAAACTGCATATGTTGTCCTACATCCCTGAGATTGAGAAAACATATCTACCATGTGAAGATGCAAATCCATCCTAGTTTATTTTGCTGCTAACGAGAGCATAAGGACAGATAATGGTTTACACGCTCTTGGAGTATTGAGTGGAGGCGAAGTTGAATGAAAATAAAATGTCAGGTCTGAAACATTACTTAATGAAGGGTATGGTTGGTTGCTGAGGCTCTGTAGGAGTCCACTTTCCCTACTCCGATTTTGACACTTGAATGGAGGAGTGACGCAATGTGTGGAAAGATCAGAAGTCAAGTTTCTGACTGTGGCTGTGCTTTGAGCACTGGTCTGTGTCTTACAAATTGGGTCTTATTTTTCATCGTCCCGGCATCATTTCTATCAGTTACTGTCTTCACCCTGTTAGTAGGCAGGATGCAGACAAGCCAACATTTTAGTAACATTATATAAACCTTTACTCGGACGTCAAACCATTAAAGTGTTCACCCAAAATGTCCCTCACCGCATAGGACGACAACACACAGTAAAATTGTGGATCTAAGTTTAACCAGGAAGTCAGTTTTTCAATAATTTGTTGTTTTATTCAAGACTTTACATGGTAAGTGCATTGCCATTTTTACAGAGAGAAATATCTGGTCAGAACTATGACATTAAATTGTAAATGTCACAGAAAAATGATACTTCTGCACTTTAGCATTTCGCTGCCCTGCAGTGGCTCTCAGATAGTTTTATACTTCATTTTAATATTTTATTGACAAGTTCTAGCACTGTTCAATGTCTGAGGCTCTGACCTGAGAGATACCACATTCAGATGCCACGGTGTCAACAGTCTGCCTGAAGAAATTACTTAATAATTAGTTCACAGTTTTAAGTAAGTTACTGAAAACCATGCTAAAAACTGTCTGGTTTTGAATTCTGGAAAGCAAGGATTTACTCTTTAATTTGCTTTTTACCATGAGTTGAATGTTTGTGGGGTTTAAACTGCTGGTCTTGTTTGTTTTTTATCTATTACCACTATTAGTGTTCGTTCTCTTCTCTCTCTTCTGTCTCCATATTATCTGTCTGTAATGATTTTATTAAACTTTTTCACTACTTTGTTACACTTTCATATTGTCATGTAAATGTCAAACAGTTTGTGTATATAGATTCATGTGTGTATGAGCATCTGAATGTGCTGTTTGCATGCATATGTTGGACTGATGCGTATGTATTGCTGCATGTATGCAAATGCCAGTGTTTGTGCATGCATACAAAGTTGATGGTTGTTACCTGACAGACGTCGGAGCGGATGCCAGTCTTCCAGAAGCCCTGACTGCTGAGCTCCACTGTCACCTCACGGCGCATAGTGTTCTTCTGACGGATCTTCTGAAGAGCTTCCTGCCAAACAACCAGCCAGTCAATTATTGATCCGCTGGAGCACAGCCTTCGGGGACAGCTCCAATCCTCAAAACCGCACCCCACCTTCATCCCCTCCCCTTCTTTCCCTCATGCCTCTCCAACAGACAGACTGGCACATGCAATAAGCTGAAACCTTCATGGCACGACACACATCCAGCACAGCAGTGGACAGGGGCAACAGGGGAAGAGACAGCTCTGCTGGTCATGGCTAATTGAGGCACTGCAATGGCTTGGCATTGCTGTGGGCAGTGGTGGTGGTGGTGCTGGTTGATTGTGAGGCTTCGATCCCAGCCACCATGTGCCGAGGCACCTGCCTGCCCATTAGGACCACCAGGCAAAAGTCACGAGGTACCTCAATCAGCAGCAGCAGAAGGATTCATTACAGGGACACAAATTCACACACACACACACACACACATATCACATCAGCCCCGAGACAAGAGGGTCTTACAAATAACAACCAAGATGGAGGATGTATTGACAGACTGCACCTCCTAAATGTGTGAGAGCACAAATGTGTTTCACTCAACTGAGACGCCATCGACTCCGTCTGAGTTAGCCGTGATCTGCCTAAAATGGAACGCCAGGAATTTTTGACTCAGAGGAAATAAGAACAACAAAGGCATGAATAAATAATGCCATCCTACTTTGAACTGTGCATCAAAGTGAACACCCTCGCCCACGTGCAACACATGCATGCGCAATCACACAACAAATCTTTCCACGCACAGGCAGCCACTGTATATGGAAGGCAGTAATCACAGCAAAGTGCGAATGATATGCAAAGAGTTTGTTATGTAAAGGCTTTCTACAGGGTCAGGCAGTGGACAAAAGTACAAAAAGTAAATAATTAGGACAGGATGGTGGAGAGACTAACTTTCTGCTGGTTCGACTCACAAGTCACAGCACATTTGACTTTTGGATCAGGCTGAGGTCAAACATCAAAGACACTGTGTGAAACTCAGTGCCTTTAAAAATTAAGTTTGCATCTCTTGATCACTTTAGCTTTGCAATGGAACACTAGACACTTATAATTTTAAGTGGACGAGCGTAAGGTTTCTTCAAACTGATGGACAGATTTCCACCAAAATTCTCGGTCGGATGTTAGAGGACAAATCTCATAGTTTACATCAACTCTCCTAACCTTTCCCATAGGACCACGTTTGGCCAAATGTTGCTTGTTTGGGTAAGGTGCACTTTCTGCAGGCATTGTCACTGGCAACCATTTTTTTAAGAAATAGGCAGCCAATTCAGTGCCGTTAGTTGCCATCACTGACAGCCACTTTTAACGTAACAGGGCAGGAATGGCTTAATGATTAGAGAAGCGAGCTTGTGATCAGAAGGTCACTGGTACAACCCCCATCGGGCCTTGAGCAAGCCCCCCCACCCCTGCCTCTCGATTCTAAAAAACATAATTCACTTTCACAGGAACCCCCCAGAATAAATAAGGGTAAAAAATATAATAATAATAATAATAATAATAATAATAATAATAATAATAATAAAAAGGGGGATTTAAGTTTGCTGTCCAAACAGAAACCAGAAAAGGCTCCACATGACAACGCTACATGAGCATTGGCGTGTTTACATGGCGCACACAGGTGTCTGTTTGAGAGTCAGCAGTAAACAAATGAAGCTATTTGTCAGTGGTGTGAAAAGTTTGACCAGCCCATCAGCAACGAAAACGAATGTGCAAACTGATTTAACTTGGGGACACACACACACAAAAACAAAAAAAAAATAGCAATTAGGAAACCTGAAAGACAAAAAGGGAATTAATCTTGGGAGGCATCAGGCGTGTTTTTGTTGAAGGAAAATTTATACAGCAAAACATGTGCAACACACACCTCCATAAGTGGCAAGTTCACTCACTCAAGGTAGCATATCCACGGTGCTACACAAGCACTGGAGCTCGAAGCAACGCGCAGGCAGCTCAAAAACATAATGAGGAGGAGGCTGCAGGAGTCGGCACACCCATTAGGGTTAGCTGGATTATTTGTGAGGGATCTGTGAAGAACATGACAGCAGCTGCACCCCTGCTACTTTGTATACCAGGAATTAAGGGTGAATACCTTCACAGAGAACAAATCAGATTCAGATTCTCTAAAGTTTTAGACAAACACAATGAAAACTAATTCTGTTGTTACTGCAATGAAGCTTTTAAACACTCTTTTATGTCACATTTTCATTATTAGGCTTATAAAAATTTACTATCTGTATTAATTACTCAAAGCAAAAGCGAGCAAAAATGGTGACTATATTTTCAGTTTTGTCAGCCAAAAGCAGATGCATAGTTTGCCAGCCAGGAAACCAAGTTTAAAAGTCAGTGTTGAGCCCTGATGTACATCTCATAATTTGCTTTGGACAATGCAACAAACACAATTTAGAAAAAATTAAACTGTGCCAACAATATATTTAACAGAAATGTTTTCATGACATTGACTCATTGTTGTACTTTCTTATCAGTCTTCTTGTGCGGCCCAGCTAAAGCCCAGACTTGAGACCGAAGGAAAATCTGTGGAATGAGTATAAGATAGCTTTTCAAAGATGCTCCTCATGCAGCTCTACTGAGCTTGGCCAAATCTGCAAGAAAGAATCAGAGCAAATCCTCAAATCCACATATGCCGAGCTGATAGAGAAGACTCGAAGCTGAATTCACTGCCAAAGCACTGACTCGAGGCTGCATACTTATTCAAATTACAGATATGAGATAAAGTAACATAAGTCTGTATTTCTCAATGCAGTCACAAAAATGTTTTATAATGTGTTCCTCTTGATTGTATTGTGTATTATATGATTTAAACATTTCAGGGAGATCTGTTTATCTTGAACGAAAAATCATTCACAAAAACAACAAAAAAAGAATTAAGGGAGTTGGAGTATTTTCTGAAGACAATATCAGTCTGTCTAATCAAATGCTTGGCCAAAATCTGTCTGGGCAACACAGTTTGACAGTCTGCATGTCCTGCATGTGCTCCATGCTCTCGACATGGGATCTGGAAAAGGGTGGAGAGATTCACACCCTGCTGTGAAGGCCAGTTCTAGCCAAGCAAACACCATTGGTCGCTTTAGAGCTCTGTGGATTCCAGACTGAGCACAGAGATAATAAAAGAGCCAGCTGGAGAAGCAGAACATTGTATACACTTCTGCTAGGGTGACTGTTAATAGCAGAAAATGCCTTTAAGAGGAACAGACATTTAGTCTTTCACTAAAAGAATATTTGTGGCCCTGACAAACCAGTGTTGAGCTGTCTGTCAGCGTCTTTCACTCAAGTTCTGTGGTGTGCCCTGCACCATTATTTCTAGTCAGTCCTTGTTGGCTTTTCATACGAATTCAGCATGTTGAATCCACATCAAGTAAGTCGGTGAGAGAAAATACTATGATTGGCTATCATTTACATACAATCTGCTCCACCTCTTTGTTTCTTCTCCTAAAACCAAAAGACCAAGGGCTGACAAGGCCAATGTCATTTGCAAGTATTTATCAGAGACAGAAGAGGTGTGAAAATGTTTGGCTAAAGCTGCTTTATCATAACAACAATTAGAATGCATGCCATATTTGTAGTCCTTTGGGTTTTTTTTTTTTTTTTAGTTAGGGATGCAGATTACCACCACCCAGTGGTCTGGAGAGGTGTCACTTACACAGGCGCAGAACATATGCGCAAGCTTGCTATTGTCTGTATTCTTTCCGGTTTGTATAACTCCTAAATTCCACCACGAGTGTGGTCCATCTCCGCTCGGCACATCGGTGGAGCTGATACATTTCAATTCAAATCAGTGTGAGTGCTTCCACTGGCTAAGGCTGCATTGCGCATCTACTCTGACGCAGCTCGTATTTACTCCGGAGCCCTCCACAGCAGATACGCAAGGCTTCTATTTTTGCCAGATGACGGAGCACAACAGAACAATTCAGCACAGAACAGATCAAGCAGGACAGGAAGTCAGACACAGATACAAGATTAAAACATCGGGTTAATTTCAGGATAAAACACTCTGTGTTGATGCCAGATCATGTTTCACAAAACTTCGTAAACAAAACTTCAATATGTGAGAGGCCAGAAAGTCAACAGATCAGAGATTTTCAGAGGCCGCGGTGGCACATGATTCTGAGATTACCACGAATCTCGCACTCTCGCAGCATACAACATACAGAACGCACATACAACCAGTGGAATCCCAGGGTAAGTGCAACTTTTTGGCCATAATGCAAGCCGAGCGAGGTGACGCTAATGGCAGACTTTTGTCTTCCCTAGCTTTTTATGTCACAACACTACACAGAAAGCTTGGTTGTTCCCTCAGCCAATAAACAAACGGCGAAGCCACACTGCCATTGCAATGAAGAGAGGCTGACGTGTCCAATGCTTGTGTTGGAGCCTGATGGACCCAGTGCGTGAGTGTGCATGTGTTTGGGTTCACTAATTGCTCCAGGTGCAGGTTGACAGCATGATTGTCAGGGCCTGTTAGCCAGAGAGCTTTGTTGAGGCTACATGGAAAACAAGCTAATTGAGCTTGGGACTTCTTATTCATAATTGGTTCAGAGTGTATCGAACAGACCCAAGGAAGAGACTGAATCTGCAACACATTCACAGCCTTGAAGAGTGGAAAAGCTACACCTTTTGTAGAGATGTTACATCACTCCGTAGAGGAGAGATACGGTGATACATGCTCAGCTACTTCAGGCCACACAGCCCACCTGTACCCCTCAATTCCCTGTAGCAACATGGTCATTACCTCACAAAACCTAAAACCTTGTCCATGCCCTGCCTATTCCATTAGTCCCTCGTGGTGATGTGACCTTCCCACACACTTACAGCCGTTTTATCCAGAGCTATAAATTCATCTATGTTATGCACAATCAAGTTGAATAAGAGACAAAGCTAAGTATTTATACCTTGAGTAAAAAGAAAAGGAGAGTAAGTTAATAGCAAAGATTATTCTAAGCTAAGCAAGAGCCAGAAATGTAGAAACATTCTGCAATAAAAGAGTCAAGTGTAAGGAAAGGAAATAGTTATGGATGGTTTAATCTGTGCAAGGCAAAGGCCAAATAGCATGCGTTACACTTCTGCATTTGTATTAAAAGCAAGATTAATTCTTTCTAATTTCTCTAAGCTGTTCATTGAAGATTTGATGACTAATGATGAGGAGTTGCTTGATTGTGGAGGCTGGAGAATCTTATATATTATTAGTCAAAGTAAGGTTGAAGTCAAGGAACAACTTTTCCTATATATTTGAAATACAACTTCCAAATGAGAGCTGTCCTGTGCGTCCTTTGACGCTAACCAGGCTGTTTTCAAGTTTGGACGGAGGCTGAACAATGTGTGTATATAATCTCAAACTAAGAAAAAGAATCACAACTCGAAAAGGTCACAAGGTTCGATACACGTTTACATGTAAAAACTCAAGCAACCAAGACTGTGAAAAAAATTGAATGGTCCATTACTACTTTATACACACACACTGAAGTGCCCACATAGCTCCCCTCAACCCCCCTCACTAACTAATACTGCTGTCTGCTGCTCGCTCTCTTTTGCTCCACTTTGTTTAGTTTGTTGTAGTTGGCAGCAAAGTCCTGCACCAGGTCAGATTTCCGGGGTTAACCGACAGGTTTTGGCCATCTCAGTTTTTAGTAAAACAACTTTTGCAGCATAAGCAGCATTTGAATCTGTGAGCATAGTAAAAATAACAGCAATAATAGATTTTCTTTTTTTAAATTGATGACTGTGAATTTCTTATTTCTGCAGATTGTGCAAGTGTTCCAGACTTTAACATAACCTTTCCAATATAAAGGAAATGATCTGTCAAAACATTTAAAATTGTAAATACGCTGCACCACATCCACATAACAAACACAAGCCACCTGAAAAAGTGTGACAAATAAAAAAAAATAGCAAATATCAGATAGTGTTTGTTTTCTTTCAACCCACCTCTCTCTGCGTCAGCTTCTGCTTGTCAATCTGCTTGACCTTGGGACTGTTGGCCAGCAAGTGGCGTAGTTTCACATAGCTCTTCCACAGCTTCTGGTACCTGCCAACAGTAAATAAGGAGGTGTCACGCTGACAGGAGTCCATCTCCCCCACCCCACCACACCACCCCACCCCCGACTCACTCCCCTCCTTGGCAACAACACATCAATATTTCATTTGCGGCTCGCCTGATATTAAACATAATTTAACAGTTGCCTGCGGCCATTATTGCATTAGCTGCTTGTGTGTGAGGGCAGTGGACACAAAAGATTCTCTGTCTTTCAGATATATGCCATTTGAACTGAGCAGTGGATCTCAAAACCAAACATGCACACACACACGCACACGATTTGCACTTCACCTTATTTTCTCTTCTGGTAAAAAGCTGTAAGTCATGAAATGTTTGAGCAGCCCTGACACACAACTCAAGAGCTATCTCACAACCTCCTTATTCTCATCTTCTATAAAACCTCATTGTCTTTGCTCTCATTTGCATCTGAAAAGCGGCAGGGAGTTATCGGCAAGGTGACATGTAGCCACCATACTAACCACCTACCCTCTCTCCTCCCCACCCCTCTCTCTTTCTCTCTTTTCAATCAGACCTCTTGATTGATGCACTGAGGGCCGAGTGTGACCGTTCTGCTCCCATTCAGGAGACTTTCTCCTCATTTACCCAGAGTTATTCAATTATGATTGGTGGGATGGAGGGGTAAGGTGGAGGGGTTTGTAGGATATGATGGCGCACTAACAGAGAGGAAGGCAGAGAAGGAAAGAGAGAGAGAGAAAGAGAGAATGAGCAAGCAAAGAAGGGAGGAGAGAGAGGGAGGTGGGGTGGGGGTGCACCATGGAATAGAAGAATTATAGAGCTTTAATAGTGGGGACTTCATTAGAGACTGAGACGAGGGAATGAGACGGCTTTACCGCCTCGATTATCAGCTCACCACCACCTCGGCACTGAAGCAGCCTGAGCGGACGACAGACAGAGAGAGGAAGAAACAGAGAGTGAGAAGGGGAGAGAGAAAAAGTCTATCCAGCCTGGGAGGCCCCCTCGTCCCCAATCCGCTCCAATGACCTTTCCACAGATCCGCTGTGTGCTCTCGGGGTAGCATTGCTGTGGCCCTCGCTGCTCCCCGCACATGCTTTCATTAGCATATGCTGCCTCTTTCTGTCTCTGCTGCTTCCTCTCTGCAGCACTTTTCAAGCATCGTATCAGCAACATTGCTGGCTTCATCTAGCGGCTAAAGTAATGGCTTTTTTGGCATTCAAACATGTGTATCTATAGCATAATTGTCTTTTACCGCTCTGCTCAAACATGACAGTACTTTTACAGAAAGAACTACTATGTTTGCAACATTTGGCACCTGGTGGGTGAGAGAGGCAAAGAAGAGCGGCCAGTTTGAAAATATGATCACATGCAATTGATTTTTAAAAATTTATTTTGCAGGTAAATGTCTTGCTCTCTCTGTGGCTTCATCACCTGATCCTCGCTAATCTAACCAACCTTAATAACAGTATTCATCGTTGTCACCAGTTATTAGACCGAACCCAGAATGTTCAACCTTAAGCATAAAAAGGCCACATTTACACAAAAGCAGCCCTACTAAAAATGGAAAAGTCTTTCATTTGCATCTTTAAAAAAATCTGCATTTCCATAAACAACAGAAAGCACTGTAGTATGCGTGCCAGGGCAGTCGTTGGTGGTGTAACTTTGTAATAACATGCCATCGGAGCTTCTTAAAGTTGCTTACTTCCTGTTGCTGCTAAGCCCTAAGCAGCCACAAATTAACGAAATTCAGCTGTAGTTTGACTTCTAAAATTATTCTACAAACACTCGAATTCACCTCAGTAGACTGTCATCATATTCATCATTCATGCTTTGGGTGCACTGTGGAGTGTTTAATCGCAGTCTGGTAGCGGCTACTGCAGAATGTGTTGACTTGCGCTAGCTTTAGCATTGACGTAGTCGCCGCTCCTACAGGCTTTGCAGTTTGCCAGTTTACATGGCCGGAGAGAAGGTTGCAGTTTAAAAAGATTCCACTCTGGAACCCAAAAAGTTTCAAAAGTCTGTAGGTTTAGGGCTGCCAGCACGGCATTGTCATATAAAAGAGAGACCGAGCAAGAAAAGTTTTTCATTTGATCTAAAGGGGGTTGAGAAAAAGGCCACTCAATTACATTTAATCCCTATTTGCTCATATGTGGCGTTTTATTGGTTTCCAGATATCATCGGCTGATATTGGCCTATCACAGATTTATCAGTGTTGGCTTAAATGTCCTCTGGTATGTGCCGATATTAAAACTGTTTTTTAAGGCTGGAAAAAATGCTTGGACAAGTGATTTAAACTGGTGTATTATGTAGTTTGTCAAGCAAAAGGTAGTCAGTTATTTAATAACTAATGAGCGAAGTATTAACCGTTCAATGCACTGATGTTAGACTGTTAAAAAGTACGAATCCCTGCCTCCATGACATATCTTTGTCACAAGTATTTGATAACCACAATCAGCTGGTATTAGGTGTATATTATACTGGCCAATAGATCTGATGATGGAATTTTCTTCCTCCCTTAAATCAGTATCAGCACCCACCTAAAAGATTCCGCATTGGTCAGGTGTGAAGTTGAAATTCACAAAAACCGATGGCTCGATGACTGCACTGCATTTTTCCACATTAAAAGGAAAAATTTCAATAAAAACCTATTTTTTGTGGATTAATTAGAAATTAGAAATGTCTCTAGAAGTTAAACTTCTTTCATTTACAGTATTTTGATCTGCTTTGAGCATAAGAAGTGAAAAATAAAATATGAATTCATCAAAGCTGCCTTAAGAGAACAAAGGGCATGTATTTAATAATATTTCTACCTTTTCTTTATTTACCTTTGCGCTGCGGTTGCCTTTATTCATTCACAGGTACAGACGTAATACTGGAAACGTGAGAGGATGCAATCAAAACGTGCCCAGCAGCATGAAGTGATGAAAGTTCATAAAGGATTAAGTTTATGCAAATGTCCTCTGACACACAGAGAGACCACCTGTTGATGGTCCATCACTTCAATTTCACCCCCCTTTTGACATGGAGGTGCGTAGTTGTTTTCCACTTATGTCAAAAAACATGGAGTTGACATGGAGAACAATTTTCAAATTGTCTAGAACGTAACTTTAATAAGCTACAGTGGTTTAAAGAGGAACACTGATACATGGAGACAGCGCTCAGGAAATACTTCACTATGCGCCAGCAGAGTGGCAATGTAAGAAAAAAATATGCACTAATCAAAGCTGAGTATGCAAATTATGTGCTCAACTTCAGTTTCGTGAGAGACTGGAGAGATCCTGAACCGTTTCACATGTTAAAGAATGTTACTCGGTCAAACCCTGTAAGATTGCCATCACAATTTTACAGAGAAGAGACTGATTCAATGAGTCCAACGTGTCAAACTGACAGCAAATTTATATGTGAAAGGGGCTTCTGTCTGGACTGGATTTCGTTTCCACTTTTTGTGTCTGCATGTCGTCCAAATCCTTTCCTTCCCTCAATCCTTCCATCATGTTCTCTCATGTTTCATCCGTCTCTCACAGGCGCTGTCGGTCCTGTTCCATCCTGCTCTCCTTTCTTTACATTCCCTGACCTCTGACATGTCATCACTCTTGCCTCAGCGGACGTGATGGGGCTGAAGAAACTCGAGTGGCCGTCCTGAACACAAATGTGTCCAGTGGGCAGCTTGAAAAGGAGGAAGACTAACACAGCTTCTCTCCTAAGTTAATATATGCTGCTGCTGTGTCCAAGGCTCTCTCTCTGTGGCGCCGCCGCCACCGCAATCAACACCAACTCCTGCCCTCGCTACACGCATCATTAGCAGTGGTAGAAAATCCTTTCCGCGGGTCTCTTACTATTCGTTTCTGCATCAGCTAATGATGTCCCCGTCCATCCATAAATTTGTCGTTGTCTGTCGCTTTGAGAAGTTTGACACGGCAGCAGGGTGCACAGGGATGAAAGAGCTCAGCGGACAGGCAGCTAAAATGTAGCGGCAGGGGAGAGGGGACATTAGTCGGAGGGAAGAAGCAAACTAATTCTGCCTAAATGGATTTCCTAATGATCATCCTCTTGTTTGCATCTTCATCACTGGCATTTTTTTCCCCTGCGCCGCCTCCTGACTGTAGTGAGTGAGGCCAGATATTTGAGTTGAAAAAGAAATCCACAGGTTTAAATTTAGAATGAGAGCCAAGAAGCCATGCTGTGTGCTGACATTTGATTGGTGCTTGGCGTGGTGTTGCTGCATCCCTCTGAACACCTCAGAGACCGCAGTTCAGATGATCTAATACACTGCTTTTGTTAATTATGCAGCAGCACAGTACTGTATTCCCTGCTGCAGCCCCGTGGTGTCTGCGTGTGGCATTACTATTCACAAGACATAAACCCGCAGCAGCTCCCATGGCAGAGGCACCCAGTGGAAACTCAGGACCCGTGACAACGCATGTGAAAATGTCACGCCACTCGTTTTCACATCCATCTATTCCGTGTATTTTCACATCTCCCCCTCCTCCTTGACATACGCCATGTTCGTCCTCCTCAACGTGCGACATGAAAAACTCTGCAGCCACAGTGTCCTGGGAGAGCGCCAGTGAATACGGATCGAGGGAGATGATACACAGCCGGCGGAGAGAAAAGATCTGTACTCGGATGGGTGGTCGACATTTATTTGTGCGTGTGTGTATGTGTGCGATCTTACTGGGGGTCTCCGGCGTAGCTGAGCTGAGCGGGCCGGATCCCAAAATGAACGATGATGGGGAAGGTGATGACGTCTGGGTTGAACTGCTCCCTGTCCAGCTGGTCGATGCGCACCGAGCTCGGTTTCTAGGGGGAAGAAAGTCAGCACAATGAGTCATGGTACATGTAAACACATTCATATAGCTACAAGGCAGCCATCATTCAATCATCTGCTACCTATATGTGAAATAACAAATAATCCACGCCATAAAGGTCGTCTGTCACAGGAATGTAATGAAAGATTGGGCTTGTAGCATGCACACAACAACGACAGACTGATGTCAGGGACGGCGAATTACTTCTCTGACGCTCTTATCAGGGAGGAGATTGACAAGCAACATGTCCTCTGCTGACTCCCAAATCACAGTTAGCCTGTCAGGCATTTCACGAGATCAGAGGAGGGAGCTGTAGCATGAGGCGTGATGAGCTGCACGGCAGATGGCTCGAGGCTCGGGCTCACCTTGACATAAGCCGCACTCGCTCGTCACGGCCTGCATACAAACTTTGATTTCAGAGCAAGAGGTCACCCAACAACTTTGATTTTGGCTTTAAAGCGACATAATCAAGTCTGATTGGTTTGAATGAAGGTTTGATGATTACAGTGTTTACAATCCCGAAACAAATAATGTGGATGTTAATTTATATACGCCGCTTCTTTAGCTGTGCATTAATGCACCGTAGCTTTTGGAGCGCTGATGACAACCGTGCCCTCGTTTGCTGACCGTGCCACTACGGGAAATAATCACTCGAGCATTACAGGCTTGATTGGCATCAGACCCCTTCATTAGGAGTGTGTGACCTTGTTATGACAGTGGGCAAAATTTCCACAAAATAAGAGCACGTCTGCTCTGAAAGGACTTTATTTTTTTTTTTTTAAATATACAGCAGCACCAAATATTGTACGTTTTGAATCTCAGAGCACATATTCTTTTCAGAGAATTTGAGGGTTCTGATTGGTGCAAAAATACTTATTAAATCCAGCAAAAGATCAGAAAGTATTGTGGCGCTTAGGTGATTATTTTAAGTATTTATCAAGTGACAAATCATCAGGATGTGTAGGATTAGTAGACTTGTCTATTTAATGTTGCAACTTTTGTCAGTCAGCACAAGAAATTCTAGTCAATGACACTATTATTTCATTCATGTTCACACACTGACAAGATTTGCACTGAAAGGTAGAGCATCAATCGCTAATGTTAATGACACCTTACAGCTGTTGTATATTAGATGTAGCATAGATCCTGCATGTCCCGTTTTTTTTAGGATAAAATGAAATGTTTATAATGCACAGGCAGGGCAAAGTGACACAACTTTCAGAGGCATTTAAAATATAATCTGGTTATTAAAGACTGTGATAAACTGTCTCATATGTCATATTTTTACAATTATTTTACATTTAAACTTTTGTCAAAAAAATGTCAGGAAAAAATTGTCTTAAGGAACATCTCAACAAAAGCAGGTCATGCATTTTACATCTTTCCTTTTTTTTTCTACCTTTGTGCTACTGTTAACATTACTTTACACATTCCCACACATGGACTCAATACTGGAAAGGTGAAAGGATGCAACCAAATGTTAGGAACATCCATGCAGCTTTTCAAATGTGAGACTTTTTGTGATGGCTTTTTTCAGTCTACATAAATGTACACTGACAATCTTTGGATTTGGACAATTAGATGGGTAATTTCTGTAATATTGTTTATCTTTTCCAGATAATTCTGTCTGATTAAATGTTGATTACAAAGGCGATTGACAGATAAATCCATATTGCAAATATTTGTCAATCAAGATTATTTGGACAACATTTGGGAATAAAAATATAAAGAGGCTGTTTTTAGGACAGGAAGTTGAGGTCGGGCTTCAAGACAATGATTGTTTCTTAACTTTCAGGTGAAATGACATGATCATAAAACAAAAACCTGTGAGCAATAACCGACAAACCACCAAACCCACTTTAAAAAATCCTGAGTGACAAGAATGATAACCATTGTTGACTGTCATTCCATATAGTTCTATTTTCACCAGACAGGTATAGTCTCTATATATGAGCCTTTAATAGACTCTATTTGACTGACAGGCCAATCTTTAACTTAAGTGTAGGAATGGAAGACTATTAAACACCCACTTAGAAGAAGCCCTGATGGTAACAATTCAGTTCTGCCACCAAGAGCAGTTGACTCAATAACTCACCCACTCCAAAGGTTACACCATCATATTCACTGTTCATATGCAACCTTTTAGCCAACAATGACATCTTCACCTTTACCCAGACACAATTACTGTACATCCTTTAAAATACAGGCCAGACAAGAAGGTTAACCAACTTCATTGTGACATAAACGCTTAGGCACGAACAGCGTCGATGACAGCAAACGCCCTTGGGGATAATAGGTGAGGTTGCTCTTGTCACGGGCTAACAGGAACAGCCTTATTCCTGCAGTGTCGGGGTTGGGGGCGACAACTGCCCTTGAAACAGCAGACAAGGCCACCTCCTGTCGTAACAGAGAAGCAGAGGCCTCACCATGCCTGGGTTGGTGACGATCATGCCCTTGCACTCCTCCGCGTATTTCTGCCACTCCAGCTCCTCCCACTGCAGCATGTCTGCAATCTCTTCCTCGGGGACCAGGGGCTTGCTGCTGCGTAGCAGGTAGAGCAGCACCTGATGCATGGACAGCACCTCCTTCCCACCATCTAAACATAAATACACCACTGAATTAAATGCATGTATTGACAGCAGCAGAAAAACACCACCACAAGGAACACAGCTCATTGGGTACTGAGAGTTGATTTAATATGAATTTAAAAAATATATATATATTTGTTTTGTGGCTATAATTGATCAAATTTCACAAGCCGTGACATTTTCCATGAGAAGAATCTTTCTCTAAGCTGTCATACAGTGTTTTTTTTGTTGCTGTTCTGAGTCTTTGGCCCCTAATCAAAGCTGATGTTGGGAGAAAATCTTTGTTTTTGTACAAGCAACTCACCTCACCTCACCTAGCAGCTCTGAATTTTTGAGCCAATAATACACACTGTGAAAATGTCCTCATGCATCGCAATCGTATTGTTCAGGAGATACACAGGTTAACAGAGGCACTGACGCAAGGTCAGATGCGTTACAATGCGTGAAGGCACATAATGACGCGCATGGAATAACATTCAGATCTATATTACAAAAAAATCAGAAATGAGCAGACAGTCACACTCAGAAATACAGCCAGACACGCACATGCAATTTGCTGGGTCAAACAGACTCAGTTTAATTGACACTCATGTAAAATTGAGTGACCTCCATTTATGACTGTGAAAAATGGACTGATGGGAAAAAAAAAACACTGCCCCTCTCAGTCCTGGAAAAGCATTAAGACAATAACGAATGCATACCCACACACTTTCATGGTAACTGTCAAACACAGCATCACAACACTCCCACTATAACTCCCCATCTCCTCTCGCTCTCTTTCTCTTTACAGATCACATCAGAAACGTCGCATTGGACAGTTTGTTTTGTGTGTGCTCTTGTATGAGAGGCAGATAAGTGTTTGTAACGGACTAAATTGGGAGAGTTAGCAGAGAAATTGTTTTTTGATGGAAAGAAGGTAGGTGGCACGGCTGTCATAACAAACATTGTGACAGTATCGCAGTGCACCAGCACCATCATGTGTATCCAAAATGAACACCATGCAGCTACAAAGCAGCTCGGACGCTGGAAGTTCTCTGACAGAGAACATTCAGCAGAGAAAAGCACCAGGGTGTGCAGACATGTTTGAAGCAAACATTACAGGAGACATGCAGCTTCTGTTTCTTTTCTGTTGTTTTGACTTGAGAACTGGGTCACCACTGACCACCAGAGGGAGACATAAATTAATGAGAGGCATTGCAGGCTGTTAATAGGTTGTTATGACTCTTACCAGGCAGAAATCGGACAAACCGGGGCATGAAATGGAACTGCTGGCATCCAGATGCCTCAGTGTCAAACTCAGGACCTGAAGGAAAGAGCAGAAA
>JAQFJA010000013.1:2475455-2496380 GCA_029874485.1 Naso brachycentron | reverse complement strand
ATTATGAATTTGATGCCAGTATGCCTCAAACGGATGGGACAGTTTCATGACTGTTTAAATTAGTTACATTTTTACTCCAGCACAAAAGGAGCAACATTACATTTATTTGACATCTCATTTAATGCCACATGATGAATGTTAACACACTTGTAAACAGCTCTTAGCTCTTCATGTCATTTAAAGGAGAATTGATGGATCTTTTGGCTGCTAGGGGGCAGCATACACAGTTATACACAAGCCATTTGTTGGAGATACAAAAAAGACCCCAAAGCAAACAACAGGAACACAAAATTCGAATAAAACAACAAGCGAGCTTTAAGAAATAAGCTAGTAAGTAACCAAAAGGAAGCAAAAGCAGGGAAAGAGAAACCAAAATAAAAAACCCGGCTCAACAACAAACCAGGATAACCAAAAAAAAAAAAAAAAAAAGCAGGTAGGACTGTGACACTGATGCAGGTCCAGGAGGGAAAAACAAACTGATGAATTATGGAGTTAAACGCCTGGACAATATAACTAATTCATCAAATACAGGTGACTCAGAAGAAAGACAGGAAACTAAACAAAAGCAGGAAGTAAAGAAAACCAAGAAGACTTTCAACACAAAACAGGAAATTGATATGTTATAACCTTATATATACAATTAAAGTGTCAGTAAACATTTGCCTTATTTGTCCAGGAACTTTGGAGCAACAATATCATGCATTTGGAAGCACATCTTTATCCAACTGTTGAATTTAATTTGTTTTTCTGGCGGATCCTTTTAGCTGGTTTCATCATCACCAACTTGTGAGTGAATATCTGTCTCTTTAGCTGCAAAAATGCACCTTTGGGTTCGCAAGCCAGTCTGTAAGTGTGTCTGCTGTTTGGTGCTGGACAACTAGAAGTTCTTTGACCTAGAAATGGCCAAATTTGCATTTACTGGTTTATGTTTCATATCCAAGCGTACAGATTGCCAGGTAATAGAGTCAGACAGGGACAGAATGGTTTGACTTCCTTTCTTAACTTTAGTGAAGAGCTCTTGTGGCCATATGTTTGAGTAAGTGCCTGTCTTGTACAACAACATACCCGGCCTTGTCAAGTGGGCCCTGGGATCCATGTTTGCAGTCACTTCAATTTCTAAGTCCTACCTTTAAATATTTGAAGAGCCAGACACGAAATTAAGAACAAGGAGAAGCGAGGCTGCACAGAGCACATGCAAGAATAGGAATGCATTCATAATGAATGCGCCTCAGTTCCCTCTCTTGATTTATTTCAAGGCGAATGAGCATAGCGAGCAAGAGCGAAATTAACTTGTTTTACACACTTAACATGTGATGGGAATGGCAATTGTTCTTCCTGACATGGGAACGCGCTGATTTGCATCTGATGATTATTTAAAGGGCAACTGCACATTTTCTGTGTAAAATACCTTCTTTGGAAGTTCAGAGGATTCATGATGTGATGTTAAGTCATGTACTTCAGAGGTAAACTCACTTCCCTTCTTCCTGGCCTCTGTATGTCAACTTCAGTTTGTCATGTTTGACATTTCCAAGAATATGTTTTTGAAACATGCCAGACAACATGCTGTATGCAGCTGTGGGTTACATGTGAGCAACAGCCAAGAAAAAATGGGGGTCATGTGGTGCATCCATGTCCTGTAGCTGTGTGGCTTTATTGTCTACTGAACCTGCTGCTTTTTTGAGGATTTTTCTCTGTATGATGCTTCAGAAGGCTCCAAAAAATGTTACATCACATCATCAGCAGTGACATCTACATGAATAAAAGAAATGCACCGTCTCAAAAGAGAGGTTTTAAGTATTTTAGGTTGGACTTAATCTGTGTTTGACAGCATATTTTTTTCAAAGATGAGATATAATCAGGGAAACGTCTATAGTCAGAGAGAAGACTGACTGGTTTATAGATAAAAATCTTAGCTACAATTCACCAAAACAATGAATTCCATCCTGGTCATCCTCTGGTGGGCAAACCAACCAAAAACTGCAAAAACAGTAATAATTATAATTTCCCCTTTTTTGTTAGCTTGGCCTGTAAGGGGAACTTGTATTTGAAGAAGCAGTTCAAACCTTCAGAGTCATATTTTATTTGCTGTGTGGACACTCTAATCTGTCATTTCAACACTGACAGGTTTACACATTTGGCGTTGGCTGATGGATTTGTTTTCATGGTTGAATGTTTATTAGAGTCACTGAAATAAATTATGTCTTTCGAGGAAAACACTACAGCGCAAGTTATTCCTGGCTCCTGCAATTACACGGCTCCACATAGTGCAACACTTAGCATTGACTGCACTTTTTGTTTTGCTGTGGTTTTGAAATTATAATTTGCAACTTTACAGAGTTCTGCCTCGTAAGAAAATCTTCATCATCACTATTCAAACAGAAAAGGGAGAGAGATTGTGTGTGTGTGTGTGTATGTGTGTTAGTAAGCAATCCGTGCGAATGTGCCAGGCTGAAACAAGTAGGAGAAAATGTCAGAACACTGATATTGTGCGAGGAAAAGAGAGAAAGCAAGACAAGGACAGATGTACATAAACAAAGCGAACAGAGGAAAAACGAGGTGGAAGACTGCTGAGTGTTGGACTGTGGATTTGTCTCCTCAGCTGCTGGCTAAGTCTGTCGTCTGCTCAACGGCTGAATCAACATCTGGTGAAACCCGCATAAACACAGCTCTCTGAGCCACGAGCTGAAAGAGTGAGAGAGAAGCTTATACACTCGACTGGGTGCCACAGTTGCAATGCACCCATAGACAAAATACACAGTCAGAAGCAGAAGTGATGCAGCATTTTGTCAGCAAACCTTGTCAAGTAATGCATTAGACAGGAGGTTTCTTACTGTAATCCCATTACTGTTTCCTGTAATGGTCAAACTGGATATTAAAGTTCCAATTTTAGTCATACATCACATTAACTGATCATATCAACAGGTCATGACTCATATTACTTTACAGTAATATACCTAATTCTGAAATATTAGACCTATTTAAGTCTAATTTATTTCTTATCCTGCTCCTGCTTGTGCATTACAACAAAGAGAGCACAGAGGCAGGGGATGCATGAAAGGCGTGAGGTACTGAGATGAGGAAGAGATCAGGTCTTATACAGGAGGAAGACGCCTTTAATAGCCAGAAGAACAGATTTAGTTTTGCTTATTTTCATCTAGCAAAGCTCAAGAGAGATATTAAGAATTTCCATCAGTGGAGGGGTGCAGTAAGTGGATTTTAATCACTCTGCAGGCAAAATGTTGGTCAAAACCCTAATTTTAGACTGTTTACACACTGAGTTTGAACACAAGTCTGAAGGTCAGCCTATTTTAACACAGTATAGAGTGGTAACCCCTTAAACGCTGAACTCAGTACTATTTTTGCACTTCCTGTTTCCTTGTCTTAAAGTCTGTGGGGTTTTTGGTTGAATGCCTGAAATAATGTCTGTGGTTAATACAAGCTTAAGATATTTAGACATTAAATACACCCGTATAAACTCAATTTTTG
The DNA here is from genome assembly GCA_029874485.1 of Naso brachycentron. Lineage (NCBI taxonomy): Eukaryota > Metazoa > Chordata > Actinopteri > Acanthuriformes > Acanthuridae > Naso > Naso brachycentron. The sequence goes on along the minus strand of JAQFJA010000013.1, from coordinate 2,492,894 downwards.
AAGGTTTTACATGTCTTTAAAAAGGCGGTTGCTGACAAGTGGCTAAGTGAGACTACAGTGTTTGTGGACGTTAGACACTATCACGTGAGAAAGGAGTAAAATACATGATATCTTTGGAAAAGAATGTGAGACTATGGACATAGCCATGATCACTGGTTAGATCAGATCATGTTAAGAGGAAAGAGTTTTCGGAAGTTGAACGCTTTGGGGTGGCAGTGTTTAAGTCAGGCAACTTTTAGCCTCAATAGCTTTTTGCTCCTGCCGATTTCATTTGTGTTTCAAAAAAGACAAACTTGGTGTTCATTAGTGAAGATTATCATGCTGAACAAAAAGTATCATAGTTGTGTTCCTCACAGAGCTGATTTTGAGCGATAATCCAAAATCCCTTAAGCTTTTTGCCGACAGAACCAGTGCCATGCTAACCTCCGGACTGGCCAACAAAAGTATGTCATCCCGTCACCACTCTACTTTCCATCCTGATCTGTGCTGTTCTTTGTTCCAGCATTCATACAAATATGCTCAAATTAACAAATGACTGCTTTTGTCCTGGGCGCCTTACATAAGCCGAATCAAAATCAAAAGGAACAACAGCAAGATGTTATCACAATTCTGAAGTACAGTCAGTACACATAAACAGCCGGAAGCATTTTAGAGCTTAATCACAAGTCTGTATTTGTTTTTTGGAATCTGATTTTAAAAGATAAGAGCTCAAATTAGAACTAAATTCCAGTGTTGTATTTGATTGTGTGTATGCAGATTGAACCCATTTTGATCACTTCTTCCTTTAACCCAGACTATAACAAGATTCTCAAAAGTCCAGCCAGTTTGAGCATTGGTTCGTAGTTTTTCTTGCTTGCATTACTTGATAGGGATGTTACTATCAAGCAGCATGGTAACATGCGTAATATTCACTCAGATTTGGACATAAAATTAAAGATTAAAATTTACAGTTTGGTTATAGAAAGTGACGGAGAGACTAAATCTTTATCAATTGGAATCTCAGAAGAATAGACGCAACAGTCCCATAAACATCGTGGTATCAACACATAAAAGCAATGACAACATACAGTACTACCAAAGGGAGTGCAGTGTTAAATAAAACTCATTCACAGATCATGGCTTTGAATGAGCGAGCGGACAGTGCTTCAGTCAGCCATCACTGGCCATCCTCAATGCATCAAGCTGTCGTTCTATTTCTGGGCAGAGGCAGAGACACGTCCTATATCAGTGCCTGTTCAGGCTCACTTTATGGAGACCTCCTCCTCTTGCAGTTCAAGTCAATTGTCAACATGATTTATGGAGACGTGAGCTATCTCTAGACTGGCTCCTCAATCTTCCCCTGACGAATTGGTACCATCAGCCCATGTAACCGTCGTTTGTTTTCTTCTCTGGCCAATTTTCATCCACACTAACAAATTAAATCTGCCATGTTTTTAAAGAGGCTATTTTTTTCTCCCTTCTCCATCTCTCATGTATGACCTGCGTGGCAATTACAGGAGATGTGAGATTGACACCACGAAATGAACAAGTTGCACATCTTTTCTTCTTCCCTCGAGGCTCTGATATGAGTGATATCCAGTTTTTAATAGAGATATAGTGTCATAACATTTAATGGTTGGTAACTTGGTTTGGATGACACGTTCAGAGTGGCGCATCTCACAAAGACACGCACCACTTATTGTCCCAATCATCTCAAACAGCTCACCAACACCAATATAACGTGATTAATGTGACTGGCTTTTATGAGCGGGATAAAAGACTCTGCATATTACAGAGGCAATTATAAAACCCCAGGAAACCCTTCTAAAAACAATAGAAAGCTCATGCAATCAACACAGGTGGTGGAAACTTTTTAAAGTTTGGCTATTTAAGTTTATAATTGACTCGTCTCCACCACCACTAAAAGAAAATGAGGGTCCAGTGAGCAATCAGCCGTATCTTTATCCAGTAACTTTGCTGCCCTCCTCTGCCCTGACCTGCCTGCAGATTAAGAGAAATTAAACGCCTGTGGCAAGGTGGCTGAAAGGTTGGATAGAACAGGAAAAGCAGCAAGTTTCATCCATGCAATGCAACAGTCAGTGCTTCCATCTATAGCCTGTGAAAGTATTGGAAAACATCAACATACTTATTATGTTAATAGAGCCAAAATGTGGTAATGCAAAACCAGCAGCTAAAGTGATGTCCAAGGAGAGTGCAATGTGATTTCATGGGCTGATGTTCAATTTTTAATGATATAAGCATAATTTTTGGGAAAAGAGTCTTCAGTCATGGTAGCAGCTCTGTTTGGCTCCATTTAGGCACAGCAGAACTTTGAGCTAAATGCTAATGCATCATGCTAACACAGTGGCAATGCTAACACGCTGACATTAAAAAGGCATCAGCGTTTGCAGTTTCCCCATCTTAATTTAGCATGCTAGCATGCTAACATTCACCCTTTAGCTCCACACTACTAATGGTGCTGAAAAAATAAACAAACATCCACTCTTTTGAATTTGCAGTTTGAAAATGATCACTTCAGGAAAAGACAAGGAACTGACCAACAGATCAACTATTTCCTTTCTTGCACAGACGAATATTTTACAAATTTAATAGAAATATTGTTGATTAGCTGCAACAGAAACAGAGTCAGATTCTCGTGAGGCTGCAGAAGAAAGATTGAGAGAGACGTGATCGATGGGGATTAAAATGAATCCCACTGTTCATGACCCTGTTGCTCATGTGAGTTTCATTCACTCGCAACAACAAGATGCTGATTATCCATTTGATGTTATTTGTTATTTTTCCACTGACCACCAGCAGAAACTGCAGGAATTAAATAAGCTGTGAAGCACTGAGGGAAAAGAAATTGGGGTAAAAACAGCAGCGATGATGATTCATGGGAGCTGCAGATTTCAGGAGACAGGAAGAAAAGCTTAAGGCTTTTAAGGCTCTACATCAGCCACCCCCCTTCTTTCCTTACATTTCCACACAAAACAATACAAAGACACACAGAGGCCTGCACATCCCCACACATTCACACTCTGAAGTATCTCCACATATGGAGCCAGCTGAGAGAGATGGATGGGGCAGCAGTGGTTTCTGATTTAGTCCGCACAATGAGGCTGAGTGATTTTCTCTGTGGAGCATGTCTTGCCTCTCTTAACCCTGCGAGGGAGAACTCTCCCCCACCTTATTCTCCGTGCTGCTCAGAAGATTGCCTCCCTTTTCCTGGTGTGATTGGGGTGATAGCCACTAATGGAAGGTGCCCAGGGTGCATTCGGGAAAAGAAATGTTGTTGAATCTTGCTTAAAGTCTGTAATAAGGAGGAAGTGCTTGAAAATATGTCAACACAGGGCTACATGGTCTCTATCAGGAAAGCAGATTTAGAAAAATAAAAATAAGAAATAGGGCCAAGGCTCTCACAGCAGCAGGTGAGCACTGATTTTATCCACTGTACGTCAGAGTCTAAACTATAGAGGATTTTTCTCCTCCTATTCACAGTTATCATGTCATGCTCCGAACCTTGGGGGAATGTCAGATACAGTAACTCTCTCTTCCTCACGTGTTTCTGTATAAAACTCTTCAATGAGCAGGATAAACAACAGCTCATTGATTTATATACACAGACACAAACATAAACAAATGTGTACAAACACTGGTGCGCCTGCACAGCGTGATCTCTGCACAGGCGTCCTTTAGCTTGCCTTGCAGTGGGCAACCCTATTGTCTCGTTGAACAAATGTGCCGTCAGAGCTGCACTTTAAAGATGGGACGTGTCACAGGGGGCATGAGAGGAGCCGGCTCGCCTGAAGGCAACACGGACGAGCAGACTGAGACAGACGGAAAGGAGGAGGAAGTAAACACAACAGGCGGCAGCGACAATCCTTGACATTTCGCTACGAGTACTCTTCTTAACGGCTGCTGAATACGTCCTCTGAGCAGAGGAATGATAAATATCCTGACGGGTGAGGAGCGAGAGCTGCAGCCAGACCTCCAGAGGAAAAACTTATTGGGTTTTTGGTGAGGAGCCTGAGAGACACACAGAGAGTCCATTAAACTTTGATCCAAACAGAGCCAAATCACATGACCGCTTTGTGCTCAGAGGCAGTCGCCCACAGAGCCCCTCACTTCATGAAAACACCCATCTGAGTATAAAGAACCTTTTCCAAGGTACATTAAGTCATTTTAGGGATCATTTTGTTTGAGTGTATTTATGTAAATCAAGTCCAGAAATTTATTTGCACTGCCTGTGCTGTTCCTGTTTGTTCGCTCCAAGCAACCAACACAGATCATCAGGAACTCCTGTCTCATCTTTACCTCTCAACTTCGTATGTTATGGAGGTAAATTTAAAAATCTGCAGTATAAGTTGCTTCAGCTAAGTCCAATCCATTTTTACCCATCGATAACCTTCAGTTCAATTTTTATGCAGTCATGACACACCATCTTTTTGTGCCATTTGTGGTGCTAAAACATCTGTATCTTAAAGATGACCTGAGGTTGTATTTCTATAGTATCTAACTGCCAAGTGAAATGGCTTCAAACAGGATCTAGAGGTGGGACTTAACTTTGGGAAGAATTTGATTGACACGCACCCAAACACACACACAGCTTCACCATCCCGTTGCAAATTAAGCTAGCTACCTACCGTACTGGTGACATTACCTCTAACATTACTACAATACACAGAATCCGTCTCTCTCTAAATCTGTCCATCTCTCTCTATATATATATATCTATCTCAGTTCTGTCTGTCCTGCTCTCTCTGATGAATTTCAGCTCTGAGCTGCCTGAAATATGAATTATGATTGACAGCTAGATGTCATGATATGATTGGTTGAAAACTGGCTGGTTCTCCTCCACGTAATCATTCAACTAAGCTGGTAGACTGTGATATAAGAACACAAATGAATTATTTTGGGTTGTTTTTTTTTTGTTTTTTTTGGCATACATTGTTAAATATGTTGAAACTATGACTAGGGATTTAAACCAAAAGGGCTTCAAATGTATTTTTACTTTCATCTCGGCGTAAATTTCTTTTTTGTTGCTGTTTGACAAGGGTTCATCCTTTTCGCAGCGACAAAAGGTAAAAATTTGCGGAACCTTTCAGATTCCGGAGACTGAAGGAACGATGCTTTACGTATTTTTTTTTTTAGATAGGTATATACCTTGAGAAATTATGTTAGTTTTAGATTTAGAAGAAGTTTTACATCATTTATGTTCAATGTCAACACAGGGGGTAGTTTGCATGTGGATCTTGATAAATAATGATGGTTGCACAGGGTTGGCATTCAATAAGCGTTGGCTTTTTAAGGCATTATTTCGTTGTCTTATTGGACCCAAGTGCAGACACATTATCCTCACAATTTTCTGGTTTTTTCTCCTCTCTCCTCAAGTATATGCAGCCTGAGCAGCCATATAACCTTATTTTGATCAGTTTATTAGCAATGAACACACATTATCTCTAGCTTCCACCATTCTGTAGGTACAATGAACAAATATTTTTGAGAGGGGAAAATTTCGAGAATATTGGCATTGAAATAAATAAATCTTGACATCAAACAGAATCTTGGTTTCCTTTTAGAAAAATACATTATTGACATTCTTGTCAGGCGTAAGTTTATGCTCTGGAGCTGCAGTTTGTTTGTCTACCTCCTCATTTTTCTCTACATTTTCAATTTCAAATAGAGTCTCTGAGCTCGGTTTGATTTTGTTTACACACAACTGTGTCTTCTTGTGAAGGAAACACAATTTATCAGGATATAACGTGGGTGGAAATCAGTTTCTGCAGATATTTCATTTCAACAATTGTGTATTTTTCTGTATATTTTTATAAAACCTGGAAGCCTTTTAACTTTTCCCCCCTCAGAGACCGAAGAAATGTTGACAGATTGATTAACAAAGTTTATCTATAATTAGAGCCGAGATGCAACAAACTTTGATTAATTACCTGTAATATTGGGGACGACTGCCAGACAGCATTTGTCTTGTTTGTTTTTGGCTTGCAAGTAAAATCTTTGTGACATCTGTTGAGGCACATTGCGCCACCTCCATTGCTGAACACTTGAGAGTTGGAGCACTGTGGTGGGGAGTAACAAATCTCAGCACCTGGAAAAGTACCTGTTGCTTAATCAGAGGGTCATTTTGTAAAATCAGACAGAAGCAACTGCACCCTTTTAAAAATAAGAAAAACAGTCTGTCACTGGTTTGAGACAATTTTTTCTCGGAACAAGTGACATTATCTTCACTGCGGCATCAAGACCAGATCACTCGATTCCCTTCAAACAACAATTGCATCCTACCTGCTGAATAGTTTGCTTGCTTATAAAGAAGTTTGGGACCCCGCTGAATGTTGAAATGGGTGTATTTCTGTCCATATGTTATCATATTCTGTCTGTTATCCTATTCGTTGACCCTCTTTGCACCTCCTCCTGTTCTGTCTGTCTAGCACACTGCCTTAGAGTGCTTTCATGCTTCGGTTGGTGCTTTGGTTTAAATGGTCAGACAGGTCAAACACTGACAGAGGAGTATGGTCGACACAGCGACAGTGTGGCCAATTATTTCTTTTCTCTGCTCCATGTTCCTTTTCTTTTTCACATGTACAAACACTCTGATGAGTCCCACTTCAAAGTTAAAGGACCCTTCTCTTGTTAAAGGCTTCCTGAATGTGTTGAAGGGAGCCAGGAAGGTGTAGGTGGATAGCTTTCTGTGTCTTCTTATCATTTTCATCCATTCCGACATGTTTGCAGACTATCTTGTAAAAAGGCTTTGGCATCGGAGGTGGAAACCAACCTGTGCTGGCCCCAGAAAGAACGTGTGAAAATCAATGATTTTTAGATAAGCTTGCTATCAATCCTGACTTGTGCTCTGCCTCCTCTTCATCTCTCTCCACTGCAGAGCACAACAACAAGAAAAACAAGCCTCAGAAACACTGTGTGTGTGCACACGTGTCAGATCGAAATGTGTTGGAGTGTGAGGGAGTTGTTTGAAGTTTGGGGGGGTGAAGGTGGGGAAACACTCCCTAAATAAAGCTAATTTCACTCAATTCCTGAGCTTCACACCAACAGTGGTGCTGAGATCTGAGACAAAGTCAAGGATGGAGAGTTTGCAGATCTGACTGGGAGGGATGTGGGTGTTCAGGGTTATGGAGGATATGAGGTGAGTCATTGGGTGGATGGTTCACACACAGGAAAAACATAAATGAGTCATCGAAAGACTGATGCTGTTGGTTTGTATTCATATTATTCTTTAATTATTACTTTTTTTATTAATTCTGTTTTTCATATAATGATTTATTCATTTTAATTTCTATTTTATTTTATTTATGTTTCTTGTAATTTTTTTAAAATTTATTTTATGATTTCTTTAATTAAATTTTCTAATTTCCTTTTCGTAATTTTGTTATTTTTTTGTATTACTTTACAAGTCTTTATTATAGTCTTTTTTCCTTATTTATTTATGTATTTAATCATTTTAATAATCTATATTTCTTTCTTATTTTTCATAATTTTACCATGTTTCTATTTCATTATCCTTTTTTCTTCTCATTAGCATACTCATGGCATTGTCAGTTCAGCAATGTCCACCATAAATCAGAGACAATTAACATGTGCTGATTGTGAAACAACACAGACAAGGACTGGAAAACTTATCACAGCATTCTGGTCCTGAGTTTCTTTTATCCATTCGCTCTCCCTTCAGCCGTACTTGGTTTCAGACGTGCTGAGAAAGGATTGAGACCTAAATTCTCCCGCCCCACCTTACCACATGCCTCCTCCTCTACTTACACCTGCAAACATGAGACATGACAAGAGGCAGGAGGAGGAGATTCAGCCCCTCTGCAGCAAAATAAGCCTTAAATTACCAGGTAGATTAGGACCAGCATCAGAGAGGCACAACAGGCCTCTCAGGGATCAGAAATACGAGGCGAGAAGAGGCGAAGGACAACATTAGAGTGCATCCTAGAGCCACAGCTGCATATCAGCTCTGTCACCAGAAGCAGATGGCATGTGGAATTACATGTAATGAGTGAGGAGAAGTACTTGGTGCACGTTGGGAGATGGGCTCGGGGTTACGGTGAGGGATCGCGACCAGAGATCACAACAGTGCACTCAGAGAAACACCGAGGTAAGTTTTCTGGATGGAACATAGTGTTTTTTCTTTTCAATATGGCGAATGTAGTTATTTCATGGCTGAGTGGAGAGGGTGGCGGATGGAGCACTAAATGAGAAGTGGAGATGTAATCATGGTTGAAGAGCTACTTCAGTCTCACTTTTTTCAGGTGCTTAGTTAGTTTGTTATTTAGATTGTTCACTTAACAAATTCTTTTGGTGACAGAGGGGAACAGAAGTTTCCAAAGCACCAAAACTGTGATGCGTAATGGTGTCAGTGATACCGGATGCTGGCATGAGTTGGGCCATCATCTGTTTCACTAACAAAGACCACACCACTGCTTAGCTTGAAGTAGTAGCATTGTAGTATTCAAGATTGGACTCGGTCTCGAGATTGGTCTCAAGACCATTTTTTGATGGTCTTGGTCTCAGACATAGAGGACTCTGGATTTTTAATTGAGGCCAGTCAAGACCATAATAGATTTACTGGTCAACGTAATGACTGTGATTAGATGCAAAACTTTGTTCTTCAAATGCAGCCAAAGACGTAAGACATTTGTAGTTTGATTTTTTTGATTTGTCTAAGTTTGGTTACCTTGATTACATACAAGCTTAACTGCATACAAGAGAAAACACTTGGCAGAGTGCAGATTCTGCAAAGCAGTGCTTACTGAGAGGGCTAGGACAACATTAAACTTCTATTGCCACCTTGAAATCAGAGGACATTTTTGTTAGGTGTTGGTCTTGACTTGGCCCCTGAAAGTCTTGTCTTGGTCTTGTCTCGACACACATTGGTCTTGGTCAAGTCTTGGTCTTGGTTGATGTGATCTTGACTACAATACTAAGCAGTAGTTTTATTGAAATCGATAGAAGATTTGAAATGTATGGGTGATGGTCGAGTTCAATGGATGAAGAGGAAGGGGTTGGAAGTTGGGGGATGTGTAGAGAACAAATAGGGTCTTGGAGGCTGAATCGCTGAGGAACCCAGGGGTTGAGACTCAGGGTGGGGGTACGTCTCGATGAGGGCATGGCTTCATCATCATCCCATGGTTCCTAAGAGAACAAAGAAGAATTACTGAGGTAAAAATGCAAATGTAAACATGATAACCGTGTGAGAAACGGGGAGCAATCAGAAGGACCTACGTTGAAGTTCTGGGAGGGTTCCCTGTCATGAGGCAAAGTAACCAACCACCAAGCCACTGTGCAAACCTGCCAGAGAAGACAGATGAGAAAAAGGGAGGGGGTGTCTTGAGAACTTGAAATGAACATGAGAGAAAGGGTTAGACTCACCTGTATAGGTTTGCACAGGTGGTTGAATCAGAGGCACGGTTGGTTGAGTTATTGAGGATAACGTGTGTTAAATCAGTGAGGGAGAGTGCTGTGGTCTCGTTCCTGAACTTAAGTTATATTATCTTCATTTGGGTGAAAGGTTGTCTGATGTGAAAAAGCCTCTAATGAGTTTTTGTTGTTTTACAGCACTGCAGAGATCTGATGGAGTTCTGACACTTCACAGCAGCCAATAAACACTATCTGTATATGACCAAAACATCCTTAAAATCCAGATAACACACTTCACTATATCACACATTTTCTGTAATTTCACTGAATAAATACTTTACATAAAAGAACCACATAAAGAGGCAAATTTCTGATCACATTTTGGATTATATACTCATAACAAGAGCCTCTTATAAAAGTTGTTCGTGTAGTTTTGAGTATGTTGTGCATCCTGTAATGTGATTTGCAAAGTACAGGTTTCTAGTCAGTCACAGGTTTTCATACCCAAACTGTGTTTGTTCAAAATTGGCCAGTCTGTGAAGGGGTCATTCTCCTTCATCTTTGTTTGTGGTGCCTTCGTGCAAATTTCCTGCCTGCCTCTGCTTCATGAAGGAAAACCTAGAATGTCGTACAGATGATGAAAAGTATTCTTGCAAATAGGGCGATTTGCGACACAGTGAAATAAAGGAAGGAGTATCATTGAAAAACAAGTTTTTTGATTTCTTATTTTGTTTTGTTGGTTGAAACATCACCAAAAAGAAGCTGTTTTTATCATAGGAAGCTTTTTCCCCCTGATGTCAGCCTTTGTACGATGCAGTTACCTGGCTCAAGCCTAAAGGAGAAGTTTGTCTTGTTGCACATTACACCTTAGAATAAGGACATTTACAATCATATATGATGTTCTACAACATTATGACGACCTGCGCAGTCCTGAGAGCTGGAGCTCTGTGCTGATGTCACCACTAGCTGAAAACAATAGATGAGCATGTGCACTCAGACAATCCTTCAAAAATACAATATACACTGTATTTTTGTATTTTTGACAGATAGTCTGAGTGCACATGCTCATCTGTTGTTTTCAGCTAATGGTGACGTCAGCAACAAGCTCCAGCTCTCAGGACTGGGCAAGCTGTCATAATAATGCTGTAAAACATAGTATATGATAGTAAATATCCTTATTATAAGGCTTAGTGTGAAAAAACAAACTTCTCCATCAAAGGTCCATGTTTAGTGGCCTCTAGCTGTGAGTTCATAGATCGCAAGTAACTGAACACACCTCTGCTCACTCTCCCAAGCTTAATGAAGAGCGTAAACAAAAAACCTGAGAAGAAAAGGGACATACCATTTAAGAATTTTCAGAGTTGGTGTTTGATCTGTCTGTACTGGCTACTGAATCAATATGATGTTGCAAAATCATGAACGTCATGGAAAAGAACCTGTTCCCCTTGTTTATGTACTACAAAACATCATTTTTCTCAGCTGATTGAAATTCAGTTGTGAATATTGTATTCAATTTCTGCCATTTTCTGCCAATGAATCCCCTAAATCTTTACTTGCCTTCAGTATTATTGGACATACATGAGTGATGTTGATTTTCAAAATCTCAGCAAAAAAAAAAAAAAACCCTAGTAAACCCCTAAAATATTTGTGTAACTTCCTTGTTTAATCTCTTCTTGTTAGAATAAGCTGCATGGCATTTACTTTTCTAGACATATGTTACTTTTGACCTTTTTAGGTTTAGACTGAAGTAAAAGGATCATATGCTGTGAGAGAATGCGAGAGAACAAGAAAGATGAAAGTAATCAGCACCTTTCAGCCTCTTGTTGTGTCATTTTGTTCTTCTCTGTGCCAGTCCCCATTCCCTTTGGACTCTATTACAACCTATACAGAGTCCTGCTGCCTGGCCAGGTACAAACATTATCCCTCTGTGGCATCACAAAGCCAGAAGCTCGAGGCAGGCAGCATGTTTAACATCTCGATTCTTCTTATTCCACGGTGGGGGAAGCAGTTTTGGCAAGATCGTGCTCCAAGATCAACACGAGGTTGACAGCCATCTGGTCTACAGCGCTGAAAATCCTCAAATGGCAAATACCACCCACAGCCTGGGCTCTGTCTCCCAGCAAATACAGCAGCCGGCTCCAACTACCAATCAGGCAGGCCAGCCCAACAGCAGACCAGAAGCCCCAGACCAAACTAGGGAGATTAGATCAAACAAACGATCCCATGTGTGTGGGAAGGTGGCACGTCTCTTTAAACAGAGAGGTGACTCGCTTTGTACTCTTTTATTTATAGCAGCGTTTATCTGAGGGAGAATGGACTTTGTGAAGGCCAGGAGGCTCAGTCAACCGAGGGAGCAGAGTTTGTGAGGCAGTCAAGGCTGTGTGGCACTGTGGATGGAGAGGAGCCGTGCACAAGGGTGCTATTATCCTCCATCGCTAACATGCCCCCTCTGGATTATCATTTCTGTGAGAGCTGCTGTAAATCATTTTTACTGCTATGGAAACATCTATTGTGATTGCCTGCCCTTCTATTGGCAAATGTCATTGTCATAATAATACCTGGGAGGGTTCGCTTTAGTGTGATTATGAGTGCCATGGTGATGCGGCTAGGTGGGCAGCACCAAATAATCTGAGTGAAGAACATCCTCAGGGGGTGGATGACTTTTATACAGCAGTTACCAGCTCATGTGATCCGAGAAGTTTTGTGTGAAAAGTTGTGTACAAACACGAGGAATGTTAACAGTTATATCCATCAAAGTCACTCAAATATATTGTAATAGTCAGCCTCATTACAAGGAATGGGATTGTGCATGAAAATGCTACTTTCTGAGCATTTGAGCAGTTTTTGGACAGGAGAGATTTCTTCCTTTGTGCTTTTGTATCTGGTTTGAAGTAGGCAGGGTTGGTCAGGAATAACTTGATGGCACATATTTTAGCATCAAACTGAATTTTGCAACTTTCAAATCAAAGTGTGATAAAAATTAGGGGGTTGTTTGCTTAAGTTGGTTGACCACTGTCCATCAGATCTGCAGGCCATACAGACAAGCCTCTCCTTCATTTGTTCTTGGTTACCGATAATGAGTGTGGCCCCATCTAATGTGTGATTGGCTGCCTGAAATGAAGCAACAGTGACCGATATCCTGACTGTTTTTTGTCTTAATGTTTTACTCTCTCGAAAGCCCTTCTAGAGACGAGTGTTGCAAAGTATAAATTGTTACAGACACTGAGATTCGTGCATCCAATAGATGTTTTAGCCTGTCGATGTAAACTGTATCTGTCGCTATCAGACATGCTATAAACAAACTATTTGATTGAAGAATTTAGGTCAACAATATGGATGGAATGTGATTAATTGCAGTGTGGTGTTTGCCTGCATTTAAAGCAACAACTTTGACCACACCTCACAGTTTTGAAAACAAAACTTAACAATGCAAGTTACTACGACGGACAAAACAATAATTTTAGTGAAAATTTCCTCTGATTTTCTATTTGATGTCCCACGACTGGTTTCCCTTAGCTCTGTGATTCACGGTGGTTCCTGAAAGCAACATGAAGGCTGCCTGCAGACCAAAGACCTGCAGCTGCAGAGTGGGTAGACGTTGGGGACAGCTCCGCTAAATAAAAGTCTGCAGACAGACAGAGCAGTCACAGGACATCAGAGGGAAAACTGGAGGACCATTTCTCTGTAAAATATGACCTCGTTTCTATTTAATTGCTGTTTTGTGCAAATTAATAATGTGCATCATTAAGTTTGTTCTTGGAAGCTGTCATAGCGGTCATAGTTAAAGTTATTGTTGCGTTAAGCATCAATTTCCAAAGAGAAAACACTCCACATTCATAACATGCTAAGTTTCATCAGTATGTAATACAGAATGAGGGAAAACCTTTGCATGTAATGCGTGCAGGTAATTACTGAGAAACTGATATTTGCGTAAGTGCATTGCAATGCATGAAACAGGCAAATCTTATGAGCTGTATGCAAAAGCAGAAATATCCTGAGCTTGAATTCTGCAGCATGCAGAAAGCCACTGCCAGCAGCTCTTTGTAAACAATATCTTCCAGGAACCTATATGTCAAACATTAGCATGCAGAGCAACTGAGAAGCACACAGAGGAATTCTGTTGTTTGGGACCTGGAATATGTCATCCTGAGTTACGGATATGTCAGCTACGAGGGTGGCTTCCTGCTCCCCCATCACCCTCCAGTGCACCCAATATATCTGTGTTACTCTTTTTTAAAAACCATCTTTTTTCTGTCTTTTCTGTCTTCCAATCTGTACGAACAAATTTAATTTTTTTTCTACAATATTGTATTGGACAGAGCATCCTTGCCATCTCTTTGGGCAGCTGTTCACTGATCGATCCTCTGCCTGTTTAGTTAATTGTTGGCAATTGTGTGCAGTGTGTAATTTATCCCCAGGCGTGATCCATCAGCCGATCGATCATATTGACATGCAGAGGTCTCTGCGTCTCGACGTGTTTATCGCAGTGGCACAGAGAACACATACAGAGAGGCTGACGGATGTTCATCATGTTGATGAATGTGAACAATGCACTGGAGACAAAAGTCAACATATTTATGAGCTATGCTCAATGGAATATTGTTTTGAATTTATTTCTGTATGTTGAAACATTTCAGCTTTTTTTTTTTTTTTTTTGCTTTGAGGAATATCTTCTTTTGTCTTTGTGGCTGTGACACAGCTGACATAGCAAGACAAGTTAAAACTGGAAGCAATAAATTACTAGTATGGAGTCTGACATGAAAAATCTTCGGTCGAGATTCAGTCAGTAGCTGTCTGAGCTGTAAAAAAGGCTTTGAAAAGCAATAAAATCTATTAACTTTCCCTGTATTTACAAGGGACCTTTCACAATCAAGAATGTACCATTACTCTCTGTTCATCTATTTCTTTCTTTCCATCCATCCATTTCCTTTAAAGATACATTCAGCCTTGAAAGTTTTTTTATTTATTTAAATTTATCAGGTGGGCCTACATAATGTATAGTTCTTTTTTTTTAATCATGAAAAAACTATTTACTTGATCTGGCTTCTTAAATGTAATTTGTTGCTTTTCTCGGTTTCATATTGCTGAAAATTGAAAAGTGTCTTTTGGGCTGTTGGTTAGACAAAAGAAATCAGCAGTTGTCAAGCTTTACTTTGTTTTTCGACATTTTATAAAGTAAATGTTTAATACATTCATTTAAAAAGTCTGTAGACAAGAAATTAAAGTACTACTGTTTTTTGGTTATATGACAGAAGCCTAATTGTGTAAACAACAAAAGATGCATATCACATTTCCTGACAGACATATGGCGCTTTAGAAAACCTGCAATTGTTCCCGCAAATCATTGTGTGGGTAATGAGCAGCCGGGCCCAGGTCTCATATTTTGTGATGGAGATGAATTACTGAGAAAAAAAGAATGCGAGACCAAAAAAAGAAAAAAAAAAACAACACAAAAGCAGCTGAGACACCAAGTGACAACACAGCCTCAGCGCTCAGATCTGAAAGTCCAAGGCTCTGACAACAGAGATGGCAGCGCCTGCACTGGGTGACAGGCCCGATCCATTTGGCGCCGGCGAAGACACAAACACAGGCTGTCTGAAGGGAGTAAGGTAGACTTCAATCAGCTAAAAGGTGATAAAACATAATTAATTCAATCACCCACTCACTCTAACTCTCTCCTGCCGTCTCCCTGTCCTCTGAGAGAGAAGCAAAAAAAAAAAAAAGAAAGCTCAGCAGTGAGTTTTTCCTCGTGGAGGATGTATTCGCACAAACAAGTTAATGGGTGGCTGCATTCACAGTTTGTTTCAAAAAAAGCCCTCTCTCCTTACATATCCGGTGCTTAATAACAAGCATCTGATTCTGTGAAGACTCACAAGGTAATACAGCCCTTGCCATTACACACAACAGCACACTACAAAGTAGAGTTCTGTATTCAAACATTGCATGTTGAGACCCTCTTTACACTTCTACCTTTAGTCATTAACTGCTAGACCTCGAAATTCATCAATGACTGCCGGGTAAGAGATAAAAGACTATCAAAGGAACATGTGTATATATACACTTGTGTGTGTGTGTGCTTGTGCCTCTGTTGAGCATGATGCAAAGCAAACCAGTGAGAGAGAAAATGCCATTAGCGCTTCACAGTGCCCTCACACTGTCTGAAAGACCATTAACACCCCAACCAGCCCAGCCTTAGTCCGACAGGGTCAAGCCGGCTGCGATTGCTCCACTGTGCCATGCTCCACATCCCCTCATAAAAGACTGCGAGCTTGAGAAGCATTCTGGGGGGGAAGAGGAGGTGTTGGTGCAGCCCCAGAAAATGAGTTAGCATCAGATTTCTTGTCAGACTGGTGTGAAATATGCGCTGGAAAAAAAAAATGTTGTTTGTGAAGATCACGATAGCCTGAGGGTATATGTGGAGAGATCGGAGAAGTGTGGCTTTGTGTGTGTGTGTGTGTGTGCAGGTTTTTGTGAACCAAAATGAGTAAGTAAGGAGGTAAAGTGAATGAGTGAATGCGATCGGGAGAGTGGATGTTCAATTTCGGGGCATGCAGGCAGTTTATATCCCTGAGAACTGGTGCACTGGTGAAAGTAGAATCCGCTTCCCTGAGGCGCTCGTCTCCCAGCGGAGCAAGGTGTGAGGAATGAGAACAATAGCCGCTGAAGGCAGATTCATGTTTCAGTACAATCGCTGCCCACTGTAATACAAGGCCGCTACATCCTGTCTCCAATGACAACCAAGCCCCATATGCTCTAGGGACTGGTTGGTAATGCAGGAGCATGTTTGTCCTCTCCAGTGTTAACCTGACCTCAGTGGATAGTTGCCACAGCTGAAGGCTCGGTAAACAGAATCATGAAGGAGAACAACAGCCTCCTGTTAACAAGGGAAAAAAAACAAAAAACAAAACCTTCAACTAATCGATACAAGTCAGTGCAAGGCATTCACTGAAGCTGTTTTCCCCTTAAAAGACTTGGATCACGTGGCCTTCATTAGTTGGACACTTTGTACAATTAGATATTGGTCAATATGAGTTTTTAAAGGCCTAATGTTTATGTTATGAAGCTGCTGGCTGCAGCTGTGATAACAGCCACCAATCAACATTAATGTAATTGATGAATTTTACTCACTTTATTGTATAGCGATGAATTAAAAGAGATGTTCCGATATTATTTTTTCCCTTCTGATGCCAGTTCTGATACTCAAAGTTTGGTATCAACCGAACTTACTTACGAAATAACAATTACTTTAAAACATAAGGTGTAATCATAATTTCATAAAATAAAAAGATTTAAGTAGAATACTATAAAACAGATGTGCAACAGCACTTAAAAACTAAAATCTATGAAAATATAATTCCTTACACTACACTAAACTAAGCCAACTTGGAAGCAGCTGATTAATGCTAGCGGCTAATAAATTACATGGCAATGGATGGGTGCACAGAGTGGTTTCAAGTGGTGCCGATGAATATATATGAATTATCGCAAACTGCAACTTTTAGCCTCCCTGAGCAAATTTGGGGATTTTTCAACATTTACTGAGTGTTCAGTCCTGCTGTGTGTTCACCATTGCTTGTAAAATCACCTTTCAAGCAGCAGTATGAAAAACCTCTTTGATAAAACTCCTAAAAGCAACCTGCAGTCCTAAATGACAAGAAACACTAGACTACTTGATATGTAGCAGTTTAGCAGCCTGGTGTTTCATCCCTCCCTGAGAGCTAAAATATGAGTAAATATCAACCTTTAATTTATTTAACACAAACATAACTCAAAATGTAAGCTAAACAGCCACAGAGCCATCCATCTAAGAGGTTGGTGGAGACCAAACCAGAGCTACAAGGGGAGAGAATATGGGACTTACAGTATATGGATACAAATGGGAATAATGATGCTTTGTGCCTCTAAATTTTTAAATAGGCAACTTTTCTACCAGCAGAGGCTCGGTTTGCAAGGAACTTGGTACAAAGACCCAAGCAACAAGTTTAAAGCAAGAAAAAAAAAAAATGCATTCAGTGTTGTCAAGAGAGACCAGCATGACAGCATGCTAAAGTACTAAAACACTCATATTCATGG
>JAQFJA010000013.1:2436630-2464713 GCA_029874485.1 Naso brachycentron | reverse complement strand
GATTATAATGGAGCACATGCAGCTTCCTGACCTCCTGCTATAACTGCTGCTCTTTTCCTCTGTTTGGATTTTCATGTTTATGTTGCTGGAAAAGAAAATGGAAACTTTTTACATGAGTAGCTTTGAAAGGATCCGCTGCTTTTTCCACTGTGATAAGCCAGGAGGTGGAGGCAGAGTGGCGGCCGGTGTTGTTTAAACACCCGCTGAACTATTTCTTCCTCTGATCACTGGATCAGTGTGGAACTACAAACACACAGAAACCAACAAAGGAGACATTTATCCTGTGTGTGTTTGTTTCTGGTTAAACGTGGCTGCCTGTGCATACACCCCCCGCATACCAAACATGTAATGGAGCGCACACTCTCCCCCCACTAATTGTTATTCTATTGACTCTGGAGGTGGGGGTAGAGACTCAGACTCATCCAAACCTGCTGAAATGAGACACGTGCACTTGCTACTGGGACATAAGCCCTTTTGAACCTGAGATATTAATTTAGTTTAGGTTAATTAAGTTCTGAAAAGCCTCCATAAAAATATATCCCAAATGCTGCCGCTGTGTGAACTCAAATGCTCTGGAGTGCTCTTATTTTTTATTTGTACAAAACATGATTTCCTTTCACTTTTTTTTTCCGACATTCATCTTTGTTTGCTTCATGTAAATAATTAAGCAGGAATAACATTGCAGACAGAATACATATGAATGCATCCATAATTCAGGAACGTCATGTTCTGCGTTTGTTGTTCGCATCAGTCACCACACATGTGGTCCCCCTTAATATATACTTCAAAAGTTACTTTAGTCTTTCATTTAAGATTCAGCAGACAGGGTCACAGGGACAGAGCACGGAGTTGGGGTTATGAGCTATGACAGAACAGGGAGGGGTAAATATCAGAGCGAGACACGCTGCTCCTGAGGTTTGTGGTCCTGCTGCTCTGAGGCCCCATGTCTCCTCAGCTCCTGTCAGCTCATCAAGGCCAAGTCCCTGCCTATCCCCGCTGGAATACCGCATCAAACAGCCCCGGGAGCCTTTTATCCCAAACAGAATGCCGCCGCTTGTCACAGAGGAGGCTCTGCAACAAGATGCACGCGGATGGCAAAGTTTAACACTGCGGAATGAAAGTCAATACCCTGCTGAGGTGGCGTAGCTCAAGCACGAGAGGGGGAAACGGTGAAAAGGTCACCAGGAAAAATAGGATCTTTAAAGACACAGCTTGTCTGAGACAAGAGCACGCTAAGCAAGAAGCCAGATGATGCCAGGCAGGCAGTTAATGTCACGGTTCACTCTTTCGACCTCGTGCCAAATCTGAAGTCTCACAATTAAGGCCAAACGTCTTATTTATGTCTTTTCCGCCAATTACTGCAAAGGTTACTGCTTCAGTTGTGAACATACAAATCCTCTTTTCACGTGTGCATCTCTTCTCAAAGAAGACACGATGACTTCCTCATCTAATTTCCCATTGTTTCGACCTGTAGACAAAATCAGACATGAAAAGGCTTGACTGCGCACCCCAAAGACACAGAGGAGCTCTTTGTACTCAGGCTTGTTCTGCTCCATGCCATTTTTAATCTTGGGCAGAAGGGGAGAGAGCTACTCCTCTTATCTTAGATGACATGGAGGCTTTGCTCCCGCTCTCTGGCGCTCTGTCATCTTGTTCTAGTGAAACCTAACCCTCTTTCATGCTTTCCCCTAGTGGTAGCTGTGGTGGCAAAGTGATACACTGAGCGCGACTGGCTGAGTGTTGTTTAGGTTATTCCATCTGAGGGCTGTTACATGCGGGGGAAGAAGGGCAGGCAACAAGTAGGGTTGTACCTACCTTGACTGTATTATTTCATCAAGTCCAGTCCACCTAACTGTTGTCATTATTTTTAATTGGCTGTTGGGTGTGCAACACTGTTAAGAGCTTACTTAACTTTCAATCTTGGAAGAGAGGGTCAGGAGTGTATTTAGTGAAGTCATCTCTGTAGAGAAACCTCAACAGTGTCATCTACCGTATGTCGAGAGTGCTCCTGAAGGTTGTGTTGTTCACAAGTTGTACAGATTTATCAAACGAGCCATCTGAAAAGTATCGTCAGCCAGAGCTCAAGAAGCTCATTTTTTAATGCATTGAATGCAAAGATACGGAGAAAGGGACTTGGAATGGAATAGTGTAACATGACAGCCACAAAATTTATAGCTTATTTCAGCCAGCGGGACAGTGCCAGCATTACTAATCAGATCTATAGGCCTAGTAATTATTATTATTATCGTACATCACAAGACGGTGTTCATAAATATCTTAATACTTGAGACAAATGTCTGTTAATCTTAGAAAAACTGTTGAAATATTGAAATAATTTTTTTTTAAAAACTGTCTGTCTAATGGACTAATGCTGTGCTTGATAGGTTTAGAAAACATAATCATGTTTGGAGCCAATCAAAGGCAAGTAAGGGCATGTCTTCGATGATATGAGATCAAGATTCTATAGTGTCATTGTACAAAAAACATACAACAAGTAGCCTAAAAGTAATAAGCGCAGGTTCTGAAATGTACTCATAGTATAAAAAATACCCCTTAAAATACATTTATACCATTCATTTCTGTGCCAAACTAACTGAACCTCATGTTATATTAATAAAATGCAAGGACTATTAAACTTAAAGGTGGAATCGGTAGGATTTGTCCGAGCTGTTCCTGAACGCACTAGAAAATTAGTTGATTGTTGAGTCTCATTCCCAGAATGTCAAATAGCATCATTTTGGGTTGGTAAAGTGGCCTCAGCACGGCCAAAAAGCCAAAAGCATTTAAACTAAAGTAACAAGAGAGTAAAAGTTAAAGTTGACAGAAAAATACAAATACCTAAAAAAAAAAAAAAATCTACTACCAAGTCCTGCTATCAATTACCAACTAAATGTGCTACCAAGTAATGCTCAGGTGCAATGAATGAGAGACAAATGTTGAAACTTTGAGTGCACATTTATTAAAATACTATTTTTAAAAAACTGTCTGCTAATGTAATAATGGAAAATTGCTCTCAGTTCTCTTTTAAACAGAATTAAACTAGCTAAAGTGACTTAATTTAGAAAATGTGAAGCATTAAACCTGCTTGTTGCTGCTCACAAATTTGCTTTGCCCGTGTGGCTCCTTACAAAATTAGTTATTCCGTGAGTCACCTAAAAATGATGCAATGTAAGTTGTTAATGGCTTCTTAAAAGGTTAAAAATGGCTAACAAGATGATAATGTAAGACTGAATGATGGTGTACTAACAAATGGTAATTGAGATGATTCTTGTCCAGAGAGGAAATGTAAGTCTAACAAGCATAAAATCTGCTCTCCTCATGAAACGCCCGGTTGTTAAGTCTTTTAAAAGTTCCTCAGAGGTGACAGAACAAGTCATGGCCTGTAACAGCCTAAAGCCCTCAACCTTAAGAGAAGGCGTACTTGATCCAATGCGTGAAAGCACCGTGTCCCTATTACACCCTGCACATGATCACCAAACCAAAGTCCAGGAACATGCAGAACATCACTGTATCCAATCTATTTCTACGCTCAGTCTGAGCCTTTGTAAAGCGACCCGCAGGGACTTGTTTCCAGATGTCTATGGCCATACCTGACTTAAAAAAACAGACAGAGGCCCTTCCTTAAGCCCTATAGCTTCAATTTGTTCTGCCAATTATCATCCTCTGCTCTGCCACGGTGATGGAAGGTGTTGTTCAATGGGTCTGAATGCCACCCTTTCCACAGCCCCGCCCTGACAAAAAGGGAGCCCCTGCCTTATTCTGGAGGTCCAGTCAAGCATTCGCTGACAGATTGGCCGGGGTGCTAACCAGTCAGCTCTTCAAAGAGACAAAGACGATGGGGAGGGCGGTGGTGAAGAAAGGGAGGCCAGCGGTGAAGAATGACCTGCCAAATGAGAAAGAAGACATATTGAAAGGGACAGAGTGAGAGAAAGAAAAAAACATATTGAACCGATGGAGAAGTACAACCTTTTGACCATCTGGCTCAGTGGGTGACAACAGTCTTCATCTGTATTTTTAGAGTCGTACACACACCAAATTACTCTGTCAGGAAGATTAAGGAGAGTCAAAGGCTGTCAAGTGGAAAAAAAAAGAGCAAAGTTGTCCCCAATGGGCTATTAAAGGTGGAGAAACTCAAAATTTGTCCAGAGCCACCTTACTTTGTTTTTAAATACAATATAAAAGCAGTTCAGACTAAATAATGAAAGAACATCAAAGAAGAACCCGAGCAGCAGGCTAGAACTCTTCTTGTTTCTGTGTAATATATTCTCATTTCTGTTAAACATGGTTGAGTACATCTCCAATATGATTTCACTTTCCCACTCTTTCTCCTCCTGAGCAGAAATATGCAAGAGACTCAACTCTGAAAACCTTTTTTTGCTGCATTAATTCCATGATTAGTTAAATGAAACAGCGCTATTTTCTCGCTCGGTGCTAAACAGGGATCAGATCTGCATGACCATGACTAATCTTCTGCGGGGCTTTTGTGTGTATTGGCATGCACCTAATTTTTCTGAATCTTTTAGCCAATTTGGAAAACTAATTGCTTTGACTCTGACTATAAAAGCGGCAGAATATAATGTAGTTTAAAGCTTCATCTTTTATGCCCATAAATCCCTCTACAGATCCAGCTATGTACGACACTGGCTCATTAAAATGCATTAGGGCAGGTTCGCTGGAGTGAGAGGGAAGGTGTTTTTTTCTCTCTCTCCTCATCCTTTTGCGTTTTCTACTTCGCTGGTCAGTGATCCAAAGACCCTGCACTCGCGGCAATCTCCACACACACTCCCGGTCGTCACACACTCCTGTGCTTCACCCATGCTGGTCACTTTATTCACATGCAAATACCCTGAGAAGGAATGAGTTGCTTTTGTGGTGCATGCAGAAGTATTTTCCTCCACTGCTCACTATCTACCACCTCATGGTTCTCTCTTCACATTCCTCCATCCCTTGCTTGCCACCTCTTTGATTTCCGCCCCCTTCTTGTTGTAATTTCATCCCGATCCTGCTGTCAATCCACCCCCCTCTGTCTTCTTTCTGCTCCTCTTTTCTGCCTGCTGCTTCTTCCCATGCTTGAAGTTGTAGATGGCTGGATTACTCTAGAGCCAAAGGAGGCTGTCCCACTGATTGTAAAGAGAGGGACAATTGGTCCTTTAGTCTGATTGGGTCCCCAGATAGTCAACAGCGGGGATAAGAATGTGCAGACAGCAGAAGTGAGAGAGTAGAGGCAGCGAGAGAAGATATATATATTTATATAGATGGAGAAAGAGGAAACTTTATAAAGAGGACCGGGAGAGAGCGTGGACTCAAGGTGACTTTAGTCAAACTGATGCACTGCAGGCAGTAGCTTTCACAACTTTTACAAGGGAAATTTAGCGAGCGTGCAGGGAGAAGAAGAACAAAGCGATAAGGGAAAAAGAAATACGAGCATTTTTCACAGAGGAAGGACTGAGAAAGAGGAATAAAGTTGAAAAAGGAAAAAAGGTAAGGCATGGAATTTTTGCTAAAAAAAAAGGATGAACCTTGACTTTCATCGGTCAAGTTTTGAAGTGCTATGAGAAACACCAATGCTACTTTCAAGCTGTAAACAGGGAATGTTGAGGATGATTTAAGGGTGAATGGGGATTTGCCAGCTGTAACCACGCGTTGCAACACTGAGTGGAGATGGAGAGTGCACAGATGAATGAGACAAGGGTGGGAGCAGTGTTTCATCACTGCATTGAATCAATATTCTATTTTTATGTGCATTAATTGATAAACAATGTTTACAGAAACAAATTTATCGTATGTCTGGCTGTCAAAAGTAGGTCACGCTGATTATTCGAAGAGCTGTGTCTCAGCCAGAAGGGGGTTTGGTGCCACATTAAAAAAAACTTTTGTGAGCGTGGAGCTCAGGCTCAAAGCGTGGCTCCAATTCTCAGCACGTCTACGCTGTCGCTACTTCAAACAAGTCGTGCTGAAGGAGAGGAATGCCTATCTGCTTTTACGGACCTCTGTTTGGCATTCAGACCTCATTCCTCAGTCTAAGCCAAGGTTCTAGTTTCTCAAGATGAGGACAGGTTTTTTTTTCTTTTTCTTTTTTTTTCTAAAACCCATTAAGCTATCACCTGTCTTGTAAGCTCTGGCTTACAAATAAGACACTAGATTGGCATATGCGCTCTTGCCGGAGCAGAAAGACATTTCTTGCCATTTTCAGTGTCAGCAAGAGGTGATGAGGGATCCTCTGAAAGATGAACATTGTGCACAGGCTTCCAAATTCATCCTTTATAACATCTTCTCAGGTTTCTATGATGGTGCTTGTGGTTAAAATTACAGGACAGAAAATGGTCAAATAGAGGTCAAAATTGTCCAGCTGTTGCCATGCGGTAGATGAACTGTACATCCAATTATGTTGCTAGACAAAAAGCCCCAAATGCAAGAGATTACAAGTTCGATATTAATTTGAAAGGATCTGTCTCTGAGACACGGCTGTTTAATTTGCAGAGGAGTGACACTGATTGCAAACTTTTCCACATGATGCTTATGCATGGTGACATCATTTCCATGCACCAGTGCCTGGGATGAATGCCAGTTTGTGTGATTTAATTTCTCCATAAATGACAAGGCTCCTTTTATGGCCTCCACTGAGCGATGAATGAACTAAATGTGCATCGGGGAGGGAAGGAGAGGAGAATGTACAAGTCGATAACAAGAGAAAGGATTAAGGAAACAGAGAGAAAACTAAAAAAAAAAAGATATTACCTCAATGTTAAAGAAAATAGAAGCAGGATTCTTTGTTTTTTTGGTCTATGTTATTACAGAAACAAGAATAGCAGGGGGTTGAGCAAACTTCTGAAGCTCACCCAGTGCTCAAAGGCAGATAGAGAGTTGAGAGAGGCGCGAGTAATTAAAAACACCTTACAGTAAACGAGCCGCAGGGAAGGAGACGCTCGTCACGGCACAGCGGTGGCGCAGCACACAGCTGCACAGACCGAAGCCCGGGGAGCTCCCCACAATTAGAGAGCACGGTGGAAGCAGGTTCAAAGCCTGCCCCATGCCAGCATCTCTGTCCTGAGGGGGCACCGGGTTAGAGGAATGAGGACGAGTAGAGGGTAGCGCACACACACACGCACACACACACAGGCATGCTGTGCATCCACAGAGAACTCATATTCATACTTACACACAAACAACTATGTGATCTTGAGAGAGTTTGGCCAGAATACACACCTCCCCTCGCCTTGCTCTGCCTTTGAAAGCTGCCATCTCTTCCCGTGAGCCTGCTGAGGAAACTGGGTCCAAGCTGGTAGTTGGACTCTTTGCCTCAGAAACAAGCAGAACCGGTCGTTTTATTTCATCCTAATACTCACATACATACAAAAACAGTACAAGAGGCCAAACTGCCAATCTGATTATAAAGTTAGTGCAGCAGCTGAGCCTGAATTTAATTATGTACAAATAAGTAAACATTATGAGAAATTAGGAATGCTTTGTTGAAGAAATGTGGTCACGTTTTCAGACGTAAAATTAGGAAGTGAAATTAGATTCTGCAGCTGTATTTAAGAATACTGGTCAACATTTTGCAACAGAACCTTCAGCTCAGCGTTATTGTATGCAGCTCATTGAAAGACACTTTCTCAGCCGGAGCTTCTGCATCTTAACAAAGGCAGTGCAACGATACAGTCACTCAACAGGGTCGGAGATATGCAGAGCCCTAGCAATGGCATCACTTTCCACCGTGCAAAATCAATTGTGGTTAACAAATTGGCCGTGACGTTTCACCCTGCCGGGTGGGTGGAACCCTTTTGCATGGGTCCACCCTGTTTTTAAAGGAGCTTTTACACAGTCTGGGAGGCCTCTTTTTGGGAGGTGAGGTGAGGGGAGCACAGACACTGCCACTGTGAAATTAACTCTTAATAATGCTCCATATAGCACTGAAACAGGGCAAACCCATACTAATGTACCACACACGGAGACAGACCTTAGTGAACTGAATGAATAGGAGTCTGCATGACCAAAAGTCAGGGTGGTTTTTTTTTTTGACATGCGAACGATTATTTTTCTAATTAATCAATTCATCATTTGGTCTGTAAAATTAATCTTTTACCATATAAATCAAAAGAAAGGCATCAAATTCAAGCATTTAAGAGGCTGAACATGGGTAATATTTGATTCTTTTGCTCGAAAATGACTTTAACATAACAACTCAAGTAAAAAATGTTTTGATTTATTGGCAAACTGTTTCAGTTTTAGAGGTTAAATAACATTTTTTAAAAAATATGTTTTAATTTATTTATTGAATATTTAAGCTCGTATTAAAAAAAAACTTCTCAATAACAATTTATCAAAAGCTTTGTTTTGCTACCAATACAAAATCAGTAATTCTTTTCAATATCAAACATACATAAGAGCCAACTTCTTGAATGCATAATGCTTAACTCTTTGCTGAAACAAGCAACTAAAATATGGATCAAAAAAAGGAAAAATATTGTATTATTTGAATCAGTTATTGTCTGATCAATCGATGAAGCATACTCAGCTCCTTCCAAGAGTATTTTCATGAGTTATTAAACAGGAATGGAGGGGTTTTTGTTTTTTTTTCTCCCCATTGTGGTCCTTAGTGACTCATTAATCTGGTCAGGTGGAGTTGGTGAGATCATGTTTGCTGCCTCAGCTCGGTGGTGGTCAGTCAGTCGTACCACAGCAGGTGTTTTCTGTTTGATTTCCTCCAATAGAAGGAAACGTTCACCTCACTTGCTCATGCAGGAGCGGTTTGATATAGTCTGCTGTTGTCAGATTGCAGTTAATGGAGCAGCAGGTGGACTTGGAGTAAGATGATACAACAATATGGCCTATCATTTTGTCACACCAGCTGCTCCCCCTGACAATCACCGTCTCCTTCACTGTCACTCAATTTCTTCCTCCGTCTCTACAAACACCTTTTCCTTTCAGGGGTTTCTTGCTTTTCAAAATAAACATAAAAATTGGATGCTCCTATATTGTGCTATTTTGACTTTTTTGTGTCTTATATCGTTACGACCTAACAACTTTAAATTGTGGTGTTTTCTTTTGAATACAAAAGCAGATTTTCAACAAGGGAAGAATGTTTCATCCCGGTGGGAAAATATCTGTGTGCCTTAAATCTGCCAAAGCTTTTTCATATGATTGCTCCTCCACCCTCCACCTCGCTCCTCATCCCTTCATCCGCTTCTATCCGCCTCTCACAGCTTGTGCAGCACACACCAGCTGCTTTTTCTTTAAACAAGCAAAATGCCATAAGATTAGCAGAAGAAAGATGCGTGAGATGTTTTGCCAGCACAATTGCGTGGCATGTCACCTCATTAGGGATGACAAAATGGAGCAAAATGCCCGGGTGCAAGCTGTGACCTTTCAGGGGGAGGAGCTGAGAGGCGAAGCCAAGGGTTTGTAGGTACAGAACAGGGAGCTAATTTTACTTCATAATGGCAACCAGGCGGCTTGAATAGGCAGAAAAGAAGGGAGCAGCGAGGTCAAGTGTCACCCATCCTGTCAAGCAGCTCTTGCAGGGTTTGTCTTTGCAGAAGAGGCCCAGAGGCACACACACACACACACACACACACACACACACACACACTTGGGCCAGCCTCCCGCTGACAATGCAGACACACCCCCCACCCTTCCCTGCCTTTTGTGCCTCTTCAACAATGATTAACTGAATTTGGCGATTCAGAGAGAGTCTACAGCAGCACAATGCACTCTCTCTTACAAAATTTAATGGAGTCAACCCGTGAGTCAAACAGTCTCTCTTTCTTCCGCTATTTTTATTCAATTCTAAACTTTCCCCCTCCTCTGCTAACACCCTTTTTGCATTTCTTTCACTGTCTCCTCCCTCCCTCTGCTTCTTTGTTGCCTTTTGACTATAAATCCACCTATTTACCCCTGAGCTTGTTAATGCAGGAAAAGCAGGCAGATGCTGCTGTCATCCTAATACATTCAAGTAAGATGCAGATGGAAAGAGGCAGCATAGCTGCCATGCGCTGCATTTGAAAAGATATCGATTAGATAGAATCAATGGGTGACTTTAAATAGCATCTCTAGCAAGAATTTGCTGAACTGACCTTGCTGATCATTTCCAGTGATGTACATATCAAAAAGGGCAACACAGCAGGAGGAAACATTTAGAGGCAGGAAATACAACATTCATGCAAGCCCCATAGGGGCCTACAAAACCTGAGATGTGGAAATAAAATGCACAGATCACTTGCAATGAGCAGTGTGCAGTGCTAACTGGAACTTGTAGGACATGGTGTGAGTAAAGCTGAGCAGGGTGTTAACAGAAACACTACAGTCTCAGAACATCACACCCCCGGGCCCTTTACAGAAGGTGTGAAGGAGCTCACCTCTCCTTGTGACAGGAAGGGAAAGAAGGAAAGGAAAGAGTGTGAGGCACTTTTTTTTTTTTCCCAAATGTGAAATGCCAGATTGTCCTGAGCGATAGGGAAAGAAGCTAAAGCTGGTTATGTTGAAGTTCACAGTCATTTGTTTTTCTTATCTGGGCTTTTAAAAGTAGCTTTGTGTAAATACTCAAGAAATCATGACAGGGAAACACACTTGAGAGAGATTTTGGAAAAAAAAAAACTTGTTTTCCTGTGGAGAGTTACATGAAAGGAACAATAGCCTACCACTCTCACCCTGCCACTGGTTTCATGTGCGCTCTGTAACTGCTCTGCTGTGGCTTTGCTCCGTGCTCCGCTGTCTGTCAACACTCACCACCTGTGCTGCAGAATCACACGCTATCACAGCTTTTGAAATCCTCTGATCAGTTGACTTCGAGCCCGGCTCCGCACATAATGACATTTTGATTATGAAGTTAGACGAAATATGATCTGGCATCAACACAGAGTGTTTTATTCTGAAAATTAACCGGATGTTTTAATGTTGTATTTGTGTCTGACTTGCTGTTGTGCTCCGGCATCTGGCAAAAATAGGAGTCTTGCGTATCTGCTGCGGAGGGCTCCAGATTGCTGTAGCTGTGACGGAGTAGATACGCAACGCAGCCACAGCTAGCTGAAGCACACACACTGACTGGAGTTAAAACATACCGGCAGACATGATTCAGACCAAATCAGCCATTGCACTGAAAACACAAGTTCACTCTTTCATATTTATGCAGGTAGTTTGATTACGCTGTGGCGGTGCGAATTGCAGGGGGCTTGGAAAATAACGTAGTTGAAGCAGAGCAAAGCAGGGTCTGTTATGGAGGAACAGAACCTGATCATCAGTCAGCTGATTGGCCAATCACAGCTGAACAACTGTGTCATCAGGGCATCCAGAGACATTATTTGCATTTGAAAAACCTGCAGTGATCGTCGCAACACCTGATTTGTTTTGACACAGCCCTAACGTTTAGGTGTGTCAGGTGTGAAGCTAAGGGCAGTTAGTTAAAAAAAAAACACCAGTATCTGTAAAGCTAACAAAATAACATAACATAACTCATTGATACATTCATTTTCATGTTGTCATCTTCCTAGCAACCTTGAGTGATAACAGTAAGTCACCATTCTCAGCTATTATTCATTGAAAGTAGCTGCAGAGCAGGCTAAGCTAATCGCCTCACTGGGGATGTTACAGTTACATACACCCTTCACAGCCCCAGTCTTTCATTCTTTGTATGAAAACTCTCTGCTGGTTTTGTAATTGCGAATGGCAGCCTGACATGAATGTTTCATTTTGTACCTATCGCCACCATCTTCTTTTCTTCTCATATTACCTCCTCTCCTCTTCACGTCAATGGCAGAATAAGAAGAACTCCATCATTCAGCTGTGACAAGGTACACACAGCTCATTATACCCAACAAAAACTCAGTAGTATGTGGCTAATCTGGAAACGGAAGAAAAGACTGAATGTGTGTCACCTGCAGGTCTCTCACAGTGCAACATAGGCTGGGACTTGGGATATAACAAGAGGATGGTGGTGTCCAAAAGGGCATAAACCTGAAACTCATTTGTCTTCTGTTTTTCCTCTTACAGGATCCAGAAAGAAGGGAACCAAGAACAAACTACACTCCTGAAAAAAACAGGAAAAAGTCTTTTCAAATTCCACTTTGTGCTTAACAATGGGAGACCAATTGCATCTTCCAGCAGTTGCCAGTCCCTTGCTGGTGCTTCTCGGCATTTTGACCCTTCTGCCTCACAGCCTTCTGGGTAAGCCTGCAGGGGAGGAGCACACAGGCAGCTCAGCGCTTCTCCAGAGAGTGAAGAGAGGCTGGGTGTGGAACCAGTTTTTTGTCCTGGAGGAGTACACTGGACTTGAACCATTATATATTGGAAAGGTCAGTGTTGATTACACGCCATGCTGTATGAAAATGCGCTCACATTAAAAAGGTACAGCCTGAAGAAATGCAAAGGTGCACAGGTTCTTGGCCTTGTAGGGGAGAAGCTTTTCTGTATGACCTTTCTGCCCACTGTACCTGATGTGTGAGGTGCTTCATTGTTTGTAACACCTACACTGAGGCACCTGATGTGTAAGGTGCCTCTGTGTAGGCGTTGCAAAGAGATTTCAACCTTAACTTTTAAACAATTCAAATGGACGTGAGAGGTCAGCAGCCAACAGGTCATCTTCTGTTTGGCCAGAGCTGAATGTATGAATGCAAAGCAGAGGTCATGGGTGGGCACAAGCAAACTTTAATGACTGAATAAAAAATAAATTAAAGTCTGAATTTGATTTTTTGGGTGCACCGTGTCCATTCTGACAACCTTTCTTTTGTCCACTTTTTAACAAGAGCCAGACAGCAGTGATTGAGTTAATTACATCCAGCCGAGGCTTCACTCAGTCGGCCTCTTTCTACAGAAGTGGAAGGCATGTTTGCAACACAACAGACATGCTCTGAAAAGAGCAGGCCAGGGATGCTCACAAAGGAGCACTTTGATTGCTCAGAGGCTAAAGTGAATTGAACATTTGATCAATAGTTGTAAGGCCAGTCATTATCAGCAGAGGGACACAACAATCTTGCAAACTGGGATGAAAATTGGAAAAAAGTAGTTTTTGGTAAAGCTTTCTGAGTTGTATGTGCAGCATTTGAGCCAGCACATCATTGCAAAGTGGACCAACTTGAATCATAAAATATCTTGTCACTCTGACATCTTTGTGGCAAATTGTCCTGCATAAAATTATGGGGTATGATAAATGCTGTTATCTTTCTTTCTCTTAAAGTTAGCCAAGCTTCAAATTTACCCAGCAAACATTCAAAGAAATTCAGCGTTTATGTACTCAGACAAAGGTGGTTCTGTTATGGAAAGATATGCTGCTTTGTATAATGCAAACTGAAAGTGAGGTGGAAAACTATCATTTATGTATTGCCACTTGACAGTCAAAAAGGAAAGCAAAAATAGGCTCCTTTGGTTCTGAAAGGTGATTGTATTTAAATCCCCACAACCACTGACGAATTCTATTAAAATGATAGACTAACAGAACTTTGGACCTAAAATCTAAAATGAAAAACTTAAAAGTAGGAAGTCACTGGGAAAGGGCGAGCGCAATTTAACAATGGAATGTAGGCTGAAAGAGAATTCCCACAGTTTACACAGAAGAAAATAAATCTTGTGAGCACACACTCAACCAAAACACACAAACAAAAACACAGTTAGTCAGTAGTTGTTTTTTCATCAGCCTGTTTTATGCACATTTTCGATTTGCACATAGAAACACCTGAATAAAAACACAGAAAATTCTAAAAAAAAAAAAAAAAATCCTAAAGTATCGCAAAAAAGTTTTCACACTTAAGGGAGGTGGAAAAATTGGTGTATTGACAAAGAATAAATGCAAAGAAGTGCAATGAAAACAGATTTAGTGAATAAAGGATGAGATTTAGAAATCACGTGACTTAAACGTTACTCCAGGGACAGTAGTCCTCTGCACTGGAGAAGCAATGGCGGCGGCAGCAGACGAAAATACAAGGTATGTGTGGACTGATGAGGAAACTTTGACATTTCTTGACTTGGTGCAAAAAACAAACATAAATGCCATATTAGACGGGAAGCAACAACTTGAACCTTTCAATTCCGTCATCACATCGCACTGTCTTCTTCTGCTGTGGTAAATGACACCTACTGCTTATCTCAGTGAACTCACTCCGAAAATTTCCATAACACTAGTGGATGGAAACACATAAATGCGCATTTTCTTTTGCCGAATTTCTAAAAATTCAGTAAAAACTTTCAATATATTTTAATGGAAACCCAGCTAATGATGGTGTCAATAACCATCTGAGCAGGGAGACACCAACCTCCTCATATAACCTCCTCTCCTCACATAACACCTTTGAATGGGCGATGACCCCACAGAATAACACTAATTGGCCCATTTGACAGTCTTGTAGATAACCCTGGCTCAAACACTCTATTTCAATTGAATCAAATTGCCAATTTTTAAATTTAGATAATGTTCGCACCTTGTTTACCTGATTACAAAATTAAACCAGCACTGATTTGAATGAAGCATTACTCCTGCAGGGCACACAACGCTCTTATACAGTGTGACATTAAAACAGCATAAATTCCTAAAAATATATTGCCCTGATCTTAACCCTCTGATTCCAAACCTTTGATCAGATTTTCCGTAGCCAACTTTAAAAAAATGCTGTAGTGCTATCTGTTCATCCTCTGAAATTTCCCTTTGGGAATGGTGCAAACCTTTCTAATTAGTGTTCTGGAATAATTTCCCTTTCACTGCTCTGCAGAAACAAGGAAATTGCTGGATTCTAAAACGTCACATGATCCGATGAAGAGGAGTATAACAAGTCCTGAGAGAGTGCCACCAGTGCTGTAGAAGAAAGTAGGCTACTGTATCTGGGAATGAAATATTCCTTTCAGTCGCTGTAGCATATTCCGTTCCATCTTACCTCTTCTTTCCCATTTAGGGATTCCTCACTGATTCCTTTCAAGCCAGCCACCCTAATTTTTTCCGAGTTGAATGAATTAAGTGATCCTGACAGGCCAGGCTACTACGCAGAGAGCTACTCAAGACAGAAAGGCATTGTAGGATATGACAAAGCAGGAGAAACATGTACTGTGTCCCCCACCCCCGAGGGTTTTTTCCCCCCTCAGCTTAGCATTCAGAGCCGTGGGGATGTCAGGGGTTTGGGCTTTGGGCCGGGGCTGAGACTGAGCAGGTAATTGATAGCCTGAGTGTCAAATTCCCTCTTTTCATAGGCTTGAGAGGAAAGGAAGGATCAGAGCAGGAGAAGGCGGATAAGGCAGAGAGAAGGCACCGGCCTGAGATGTATCACCATGAGACATGGGTCTGAAGTGCACAATAGGGTGTTGATTAAAAAATATATTCTGGGCCGAGCGAGGCTGTGCAGCGCTTTGCAGGAAAGAGTTCAGGTAGGCAGGTTGTCCGAACAGATAGGAAAAGCCATATTGTCTGCAGCTTGTGGATTGATAGTGTGAAGATTGCTGCTGAAGCATCACCGGAATAAATACACTGTGCTGTAGGTGCAAACTTACCATCTGAACAGCCTCAGCATGGTCCTTTCATTCAGTGGCTCCAGTGGACAAAAGGCCAAAACAAGTCTCTTGAGTGTGTTCAACGTGGTGATTGTCAGTGATGTGTTGTGTGCTTGCTGTGTGTTGATTATTTACAAGGCAGACGTCAATAGATTCCACTCTGCCAGTGTGATGGAAGTACTCATCATACTCAGAGATCGTACAAAGCAGGCAGTGATTGCACATCAACAGGCTAACATTTGCACTTAAAGGCCAGAAAAGGCCTCTGATTGCACTGCAGGGCCCATGGCAACAATCATGCTGTAGGCTGTGATTAGATGTGTATGTAAAGCTACAGTAACATTTGCATATAACTACACACCACTCATGGAGATCTAAAGTACCTTCACCCCTGGTTCAAAGATATTAATTTTCCAGTGACATCAAACTGAGAAATGCAGCATTCTCACATTGAAAATGATGCAACCAAAGGGCACTTTCATACCAAATCTGTTTGATTCGTTCAAAATTAACCCTGCACATTTGCCAGGTTACTGCAGTTTGTTTGGGATAATCTGGCCAATCAAACCCTGACACAGAACAAACAATCCAACCAAGATCTTGTCAAAGAGTTATTCTCGCTGCCCCATCGAAGGAGGTTGTTTGTGGTGTTAGCATTCCTGTGAAGCCCTCTCTTTGTCTGTTCATTAAGTCCTAAGTGATCCCACAGTTAGAGGCCCTTTTACATTACTGCACAAGATGCCTCGTTTTTGCCCCGTCTACCTGTTTATCTACCTTTTGCATCAGTTCTTTATGACACCAAGGAACATAAATGAAATATACATAACAGCATGAAATTGCTACATAAACTTTGTCCATCACCAAATTGGATCTCCTCACATAGGTCCTAATGATATGCTGATGATGTTGGATGAAAACCAGATGCAAAAATGCTCAAAGCTCACTCAGCATCATTGTTAAATTGTTTTAATCGGTTCTCAAGATTGTGGGTTCATTTCTGTTGATTGACTCCAGAAATCAGCAGACACTTGTTATCATGCTTAACAAGTCCTGAACCTATTATAACCCCACAAGCTGCATTCAAATCAAGAAATTTCTTTTATTTGGCCTCGAAAAGTCATTTGATGGACTTGTCTGTTTGTTTAGCGTCACAGTGCAGCTGCATTGTTCTAAATTTGACAGATCATATGACCTAATTAAATGTCCTCAAAAACACATCACAGCACCATATGTTTGTTTGTTTCCTGTTGATTTGTTGCAGCTCTCAAGACTACCATTTGGGACACAGCTTTGACCGCTTTTAGTTATCCCAAGTTACTTCCAAACCCCTTGAGAAGTTTCCAAAATAATTTAAAAAATAGATCTCTTCTTTAGGAATATAAACTTTGGCATAAAACCATTTTTATGACTGACATCTCTGTAACTGTCTGCACAGCTCCACTCAGATATGGATAAAGGTGATGGCTCCATAAAGTACATCCTGACAGGCGAGGGTGCAGGCACCACCTTCACTATTGATGACAGCACGGGCGACATCCATGCCATCCAGAGGCTGGACCGGGAGGTGAAGTCCCAGTATGTTCTTCGTGCTCAGGCTCGCAACCGCCTGACGGACAGGCCTCTGGAGCCTGAGTCTGAGTTTATCGTAAAGATCCAGGACATCAACGATAATGAGCCTAAGTTCCTAGATGGACCCTACCAAGCATCTGTACCTGAAATGTCTAAAATAGGTAAGTGGTTAGAGAGGAAGGCAGACGTATAGAAACAGACACTAAATTGTTGCCTGTGCATGTCTAAGGTGTTTGTTTTTAAGGAAGTGGCATCTGCAGAATGAAGCCAAGGTGAACAATAGCAAAGTACACCCTGCAGAGTCACTTTCATTGCTCCTACAGCCTCAACTCCATCTGCTTCATCCAGTATTCATGAACCTACTGTTGTGTTAACTTTGAAGTAAATAAGCATAGTTAATTAATTGAGCTGCTCCAGCCACAGATGGAACAATTCCATCCAAAAATGATTTTTTTGATTTATTAGATGATAGTGTTGTGGCTGATTTTTCTTTCTCCTTCTCATCTCTGTGTCCAATATCCCTCTTATCCTCATTTCATCCACTCCTCATCTTTGCCTCCTTGTTTATGCAGGAACATCTGTGATCCAGCTGACCGCCACAGATGCTGATGACCCCACGTATGGCAACAGTGCTCGTGTGGTCTACAGCATCCTCGAGGGCCAGCCTTATTTCTCAGTGGACGCCAAGACTGGTAGGATTTCACAAAGTTGGCACAAACTTGATCTAAAACACTAAATCTGTAACCACGGAAACCAGAATTTTTATCTATTACATGCAGAGTCAGATGAATTTCAAACTTCAGCAGCCACTTTAACTATTTTATGAGCTCCTTATGAATGTTTTATAAGAATGAATCATGTTAAATGACCTGAAAAGGTCGACAAACTACCACTGACAGGATTTACTAACACTTGGCTGACAGCCCCTTCTAAAGCCCCACCTCATTTCTAACACTGTACCACACTGTAATTGCACCACAGCCTGATTTTAGCAGTCCACACTTTAAGCCCCTGTGTATACCGACCAGCTCTGAATGTGGGAAACTCAGCATGGCTCCTGCTGTTGCTATGAGACTGCCGAACACTTGTCTGAAACACGACGCTCTTTTGTTACAACTTGCAGTATCTCAAACTCTTTGCACTTGACAAAAAAGATGTGCTAAGCTCAAAGTGTGACTTCTCTGCTGAAAATGAGGACAGAACAAAACAGGCAGCCCCTTGAGGTGAAGTGATCAAGTGTGCTAAAAGAAAACTCACAGGTTTAATCCCCATGATAATAAATGCATGTTTTAGTCTGTTTGCTGCCACAAACTAAATATACAGAGTATCATCAGTTTGCAAATAACGCTATTGCGATGTACATCATACAAACATTATGTTAAACTGATTTAATTATGCTTTTATGTCTCTGAATTAAGAACTGCGCTTTAACTGGGAGGCAATTAGTGGAGCTTAGCATATACTGTATATGAATTGAAGCAGGCGGAAAAAAAATATCTGCACATAGAAAAAAGCAAAGCTAGCAGTTGCCCTCAGTTCCTGTATTTATGCTAGGCTAAGCTAATTACCTCCTGTTTGTAGCTCCTTAAAGGGGAACTCTGCCGATTTTCAACCTTATCTCTATCTATACAAATAAGGGATATAATGTGAAACCCAACTGTATTTTTTTCAACGTTCTCTGTCTCTAGAATGCAGCTACAAAATCCCTTTAAATTACAAACTGTTTAAACCTTGCACTTCCCCTTGCACTCAAGGCTAGCTAGCCATGTGTGGTGTGAGAGGGTTCTCTGGCTCTGGCAGAACAAAAAAATCCCTTGTTATTGAAAACCCTCCATTATCAAAAAAAGAAATGTTTTTATGCGACGGATAACAACCTTGGAGACCTGACAAACACTTTTTTTGTGATGCAATGCATCCTGGTACATGTAGGCACTGCAGAATGGCTGTGTAAGCAGGACAACTCAGAAACTCAGCTTTCGCTGTCAGTAAAGCATAAACTGAGGAATTTATTGCTTCAATTGACCACAAATAGATGAGTTTCACAGGAGACATGTTGAGGACCAACACCGGTGTGATCAATGATGGCTTCATTCCATTAAGCATCAAAGCAAGCCAGATTAATGAGTGAGCCATTTTAAGTTGTCAGAGCAGGAAAGGCACAGGTGAAATTACTGACATTGATGACAGCTGCTTCAGTTTAGGTGATCTTGTTTCAGAGCTCTGGTAGTGTGCATGCTCACTCATTGACCTGGCTTGCTATGACACTTTATGGAACAAAATAATTGTTGGTCACATCTGTGTTGGGATATCTGCTGTGAAGCCGTTCAATACCATCAACACTGATTAGACATAACATAAAAAATGGTGGATTTTCTCTTTAAGCTGAGTATACACAATGCTAACGATTGGGGATCGGAACTTGTCAGGGCTGTCAGAGAGAGTCAGTGGCTCTGGTCATTGTGGTGTCAACAGCAGGGTTGGCCCTTCTTGGGGCTTGCGGAAGGCTTTTTGGCCGATTCAACATCTAGAATTTTTGGCTACTGTTTTTGAGAAGAAAGAAGAAAGAAGAAATTACTCTGATTGGCTTCCGACCAGTGCATCGAGGCACGAGAAGAGAAACATATATCACCCACTCGGTGTGTTTTTTTCGGAATTCTTCGCCTCAGCATTGTGTCTGGCACAAGTGAAAGCCCAAGGGCAGACAATGGCAACACCAGCAAACCTTCGGACATTTTCTCGAGCCAAGATGCTCGTGAATCCATCCAGCAGAATAATTAGAAACGAGCGTACAAAAAAGTGCTATTTGTCTATCAGAGTTATTACCTGTCACGCGTGCACAGACAGAACAGTGGTACTTTTTAGCCTGACAGCAGCAGAAAAAGCACAAGTTAGCAGTCAGTCTTTGTCGCAGCTTGTTCTTCTTTTTTTTTAAGATTTTTTTGGGGGCTTTTTGTGCCTTTATTTCTTGGACAGGACAGCTGAAGAGTAGACAGGAAGCAGGGGAGAGAGAGGGGGAATGACATGCAGCAAAGGGCCACAGGTGGAATTGAACCCGGGTACACTGCGGCAAGGACATAGCTTCTGGGGTGCCTGCTCTACCGACTGAGCCACCAGGCGCCCTGCAGCTTGTTCTTTGTTGTCAGCTTAGTGTGTTACTGAAAGATGATAAGATTGAAACCAGTAGAAATAGGTTTTTAATTAGTTTTAATTGTTGTTTAATTAGCAGCAGATTGTTTTACATTGTTTTTAAATGAGATGCTCGCAAATTTTAGTATGTTTAGATGTTAGCATATAGTTTTTTTGGTGTCCTGCATACTTTCGGACCTACCATATCATAAAGTGTAAAGTATGAAAAGCAATAAGCAAGATGGTAGCAATAAAAAGTAAAGTTTGAAACCATGTAAATGAGGAGCCGAAACATTTCTGCAGTTTTTAAATTAAACTGCATTCTTGTAGCACATGGTAACAGCGTTCACAGCAGCTCTCACCAGTTCCAAAAATCCATTAGTCTCCTAAAAACAGAGAGTCCCTGGGCATTGTTTACCACAGCTGCCTCATTTCCTTATTTGTCAGCACAGTTGTCTGTTGCCAAACCTGTCAGGCTATGCTGCCCATCAGCAGCCACTCACACTGCAGCAGCTGCTGGAGGTTCATCCATCACTGAAACACAAGTGGTTCTACACCTATCAATCTTTCTCACTGACTCGGCCTTAAGATCAGCACTTAGGCTTTTTTTGGTTGGAGCATGATGTAAAACTTTAACACATGAAGCTTAATCCCACAGAACTTTTCACATGCTCCATTTCTCAGCAGTTGCAATATCAAAAAGTTGCTGTTGGCATACTGTGTGGTTCAGCAGCATATGCCAATGCTGGAGTGGTATACCAGTCCCCAAAGTGTTCAGAACAAGTGGTGTTTGGTATATCTCTGCTGGTTCAGGAGCATATGCCCGTCGCCAGACTGGTATACTGGTTCCTGCAGTTTTCTAATGGCAAAAAATTTCAAACAAACAAACGAAAAAAAAGATATTCATTATTGATAATGTAAGTTCAACAATGCGATGTGCAATTATTGTACCAATGTATAATTTTTTAGGTCATCTATTCGGTTATGTGTATGAGCATGTTTGATCCCTCAGAGATGACAGTACAATACTTTCATAACTGAAAATCCTTGTAACGTTTCTCAGTAAAGTAGAAGAGCTAATTTCAGCTAACAAGTTAAATCTTAGCCTAGACACTGTAGCAGTCTAACTTACTAACATGAAGAATTTCACACTGACAGGCTACGGTGGCTAAGTGGTCAGTGATGGTTCTCACACTATATCAGGTGCAAGTAATACATACACCTCGATGTATGCCAGTCATAAATAGAGCTATACAAGCAAAACAAAACAAAGAATGCCGTGGTGATAGCAAAAGATTTCACATTAAAAGTCATCGAAAATGCATAAGGTTTATGGATGCAATGTGAGATTCTTTATCGATTAGTCAGACTACGGTGGCTTGTAGCTGATGTAGCTTGTTAGCTGAAATTAGCTCTACTGCAAGTTTACGGTGTATCGTGACAAGGAATTCAGGCTATGAAATTATTATATAGTCATCTCTTAGGGACCAAACATGCACATGCACATAGCTGAAGAGAAGACATAAAATTATACATTCATTGGTACATTAATTATACATCGCATTGTTGAGCCTAAGTTGTCAACAAACAGTATGATTTTTATTTTTTTATTTTTTGGCATTAGAAAACTGCAGGGACGGGTCTGTCAATCTGTCAACCAGCATATGCTGCTGAAGAAGGCTGGCATACTGTCACTGGGATCTGTATGCCACTCCAGCAACCAGCATATGCCTCTGAACCGGTATGGGTATACCATCTACCACTTTTTCAACCACTGCTGGGATTGGAAGAGCACTATATCACTAATTTTCAATCTCGGCGTTCCTCCCATGTCTTGCTCTTCAGCACCAAACAGCACTTGACCTTTGTTGGATTTTGTGCCATTTTCCTCAAAACACAGAGGCTCTGTGATAATAGAACTCCTGCGTTAAGTTGTGTCCTCTTTACAAATGGTCACAAGAGTGTCTTTCTCAGATTTTTTTAGAGAAGCTAAAGCTTAGCAATGTGTTTTCTTTCCAGCTCTATCCTGTTGTCTAAATGCGGTTACTTCTAACTCCAACAACAAAGATTGTAATAGCCAAAAAACTAAGGCCTAAAACCAATGACTGACTTCATGGTGGCACCATTCTGTCCTTATAGCTCAGGTTTTAGAGCAGATTGAACATTGATTGTATGGTTGGTGATTTGATTTCCAGCTCTTCTATTCAATATGGAGCAAAAACTCCTGAAGTAGGAAAAATATTGACATTTCTTGGACATCAGTGGCCACAAGTGACAGAATACATGATGTTTAAGAAATCTTACACTGAAGTTTCCTAGATTGAGATGCAAAATGTTAGTTAATGCAGTTTTTCATGTGGCACATTTTCCGGAGTAAAATATGGCCTAAAGTCTC
This sequence comes from Naso brachycentron, assembly GCA_029874485.1. Classification (NCBI taxonomy): domain Eukaryota; kingdom Metazoa; phylum Chordata; class Actinopteri; order Acanthuriformes; family Acanthuridae; genus Naso; species Naso brachycentron. The sequence goes on along the minus strand of JAQFJA010000013.1, from coordinate 2,442,161 downwards.
CATTGGTTACTTTTATTGGTAAAAAAATTACACAACCCTGTTAAAAACAAATAAATAAAATAAGTTTGTCTTGCTGTGCAAAAATAACGATGTTTAAATCAGAAGCTTTAAAATGCATTCAAAGTTTATAAGTTTGCTCATGCAGCCTCTTCTCCGGTCCATTGGGAGCGTTGACATTCCAGCACAGCATCGCTTGGACACATGACCCTAATCTGTGTCACCAGTTCTCTGCTGTGACCTTTGCTTCACCTCCTGTGTCTTTTTTTGCCCCTTCTCTTTCTCTCTCTCTCTTTCTTGGTGTCTGTCTTCAGGGGTGGTCCGTGTGTCCCTGGCAGACATGGATCGGGAGACCAGAGAAAACTACACTGTGGTCATCCAGGCTAAGGATATGGGCGGCCAACTAGGGGGGCTCGCTGGCACCACCACCGTCAACATCACTCTGACAGACATCAACGACAACCCGCCCATGTTTGACCAGAGTAAGACATAGACAACAGTGCCTCCTCACTGCACTTATTTCAGTTTATTTCCAGATTCACTTTCCTCCCCTCTCTACCTGAACCAACATCACCTTTCTCTCTCTGATAACCTTAAAGCTTTAAAAGAAGCACAATTTTCAAGTTTTTAGACATTTTTTTTTCAACCGTGCAGCTAAAGGTGTAAGACTACCGTGGCTTTATATAACAGTACAAATATGTCCCTAAATACATTCACAGCTCAGAGAGATTGATCTTTAAATTAACTAAAGCTGACCAGCATGGCTGAAGAAAGCTTAGTGTGCTGTGTAGGTTGCTGTTCAGCTCATTTTAAACATGCATTGTCAAGCATTTCAGTATGTCGTAGCCATCTGTCACCTTTTTGCCAAAAAAGTGTCTTGGATTTCTTTTTTGAAGCCCAGCATTTCCTACCAAAGAGCACCTTCATCACATATTGATCTAACTTCTTAAGAACTCTAGACTTTTCCTTCCTAGGACAAATTATTATTTGCATGAAAGCTGCAACAAAGGATTATTTTAATCAGTGATTAATCGGTTAATATTTTTGTCTTTAAAATGTGAAAAAATAGTGAAAATTACTAGAGTCACTAGGTGACTTCTTCTAATGGTTTATTTTGCCAACAACAAACTGAACATGTTCAGCTGACAATGACAAAAATAAAAATTAAAAATAGAGAATCCTTAAAGATGCTAAAAACACTGATGTTAAGTGGCTGATTATCAGGTTGCTATCTGACTGTCTAGTGACTAGTTTGCTAAGTTGTAATTTGCCATTGGATGCAATAAGTAACAACTGCTGTTTTTTTCAAGTGGAGATCAGCTTGTGTGCAGTTAGTCCACTGTTTGGGCTTGGCATTCTCTAGTCTAGACAAACAAAGCAACTGTAGAGCAGTAGGTTTTTCTTGGAGTTCAGTCTTACTGCCTTACAGGGTTAATGGCTTCAACTGCTCTGCTCTTTACTCATAGCTGGGTGCTGCTTCGTGGGCACCAGGAGGCCCGTATGCCCCTCGTCTAGGGGCTTTATATTGCTCTCTTTCCATTTAGTTTGGGACAGCATGGTACCTATCTGTCACCACAAGGAGGTTTTGTGTGGGGCTTGCTGTGGGAGAAGATGAACTGACACACTAGGCTCTCTTTTTGTAGTGCTGAGGACAACAAGAGGGAGTGAAACATTTCTCCAACACACTAGTTGCATCACACACAGCTGATTGACAAGTTTACACAAGTTTAAAGTCTTTATAAAATGCCACTTCAAGTGTTTGAAATAAGTTCATATGTTTGATCTTCACAAGAGTTAGGGTTTGTTAAATCTCTGACTTTACATGCAGACATTTGTGGCTAAAAACACTACAAACATCAAGTCAAAGCACTCAAATGAATCTGAAGTTCACTTGAATGTCAACACAACACACTGTTTTGTTTCAGGGTTTCATGTTTGTGGTTGTATCAGCTGCAAATGTCTGCATGTGGGACAGAAGTGTGGCTTGCATCATCCAATCAAATATGAGACTGTAGCTGTAAGCCATGAGGCAACATTTATTTTCAAAGTTATGGGAAAAAAAACATGAATTTACTGTTTTGAAATGTTTTAAATGGGTCTCTTTATCTGTCCACATCTTTTCTCTCATGCCTGCAAGCTTTTAGCCCTTCTGCCCTTCTCCCTCTGTCTTCCACTGGTCACCAGTCCCTGGCCATTTGCCCCCTGGCCTCCTCCCTCCCCTCCATCAGCCACCAGTCGCCTCATGCTGTCTCTTTGATTATTCCCATTTCTGCTCCTCTCATTACCGTCCTTCTGAGGTCAGGGGTTGTCTAGCTGTCCTTGGTCATCTCTTACTGGCCGACGGGTGGCTTCTCTCTGAGACAAAGAAAAACACCCGCTGCTGGTTCCTACTTCCACTTCTATCACAAGTCTCCCACCAATTAGTGCCATCACTTTCATAGAAATTTGATTGGTTGTGAAGAGCTTCAGGGATTCCCCTCTGTCAAGCAAAATGTGCAGGCATTTCACTTTGGACTGCAGGGAGCGCCACAAATTGGGCAGCTGTCACCTCTTCTTTGAGGTTAAACTGTAGATGAAATTGGAGCCCGCCCTCGAGACAGTATATAACCCAATTGTGAGGCGTTTATGGAGCCATTTATTTTAAGCTGTCTGAGATTTGATTTGGAGAAGAGAGAAGAGCCACAGAGGTGATGGAAGAGGTTTGGCTCCCTCTAGAGGATAATAAAGGGTAGAACAGATGGAAAAGGTGCGCAGGATGATGACTCTGTTCATTTGTTTGCTCAGGGCTGTATCAGATGAGCATCCCAGAGTCTGCTCCTGTGGGTTCAGTGGTGGGTCGGATCTGGGCGAAGGACAGGGACATCGGGATCAATGCTGAGATGAAGTACAGCATCATCGATGGAGACGGAAGGGACACGTCTGACATCAGCACTGACCCCACTAACCTTTTTGGCATCATCACAGTGAAAAAGGTACACATGTATGAATGACAAAGAAAAATAAAACTGTGTTTTTTGTTTGCAACAAACTTGATGTAATAGATAATATAGAAGTTTTGTTTTGTTTTGTTTTTTTTAATTTCTCCCAGCAGAATTAATACAAATGAGAAAATAACTGTTACCTTGCAGTTTGCTAATGCATTTATCTCACTCGAAATGTTTTCATGTCGTGAGTTTGGCTCATGTAATTCATGATTTAGGATACATTACATGTTTTTGTACATTTTGAGAGACACAAACCTTAGAATACTACCTTGTCATAAGGAGAAAAAAATGACAAAACTCCCTTTAGGGAGTTTATTGGAGCCCTGATTTGAACAAACATACATAACTTCTAAAGTGCTTTCTGCAACCTATCCTTTATTTTTAGTGTTTTTTGTTGAATCCAGCACTGAAATCAATGCTTAAAGTTCCACGTTTAAACAAATGTCAATCAATTACTTGATTTCTTTGCCTTTCCACCATTCATTTGCTCCTTCATTTGTTTGTGCTTGCATGTTTCTTTCTCTTCTATTGGATGTTTTTTTAACATCAGAACTGCATGGCACAACTATATGTGCTTCGTGGAAGAACTTGATTTTTAAAAGTGCAGCAAAAGTTCACTTTCCTTTATTCTCTTGTTTCTGTTTCACCCTCCAGTCACTGGATTTTGAGAAAAAACCCAGTTACACTCTGAAGGTGGAGGGCGCCAACACTCACCTGGACCCCGCCTTACGCCACCGCGGACCTTTCAAGGACATCACCATCGTGCATGTGAGTGTGGAGGATGTGGACGAGCCCCCGCTGTTTGACATGCCGGCGTACTACATCGAGCTGCCAGAGGACGCTGAGATCGGCACGGTGGTGAAGACGGTGTCAGCAAGGGATCCTGATTCTGCCAACAACACTGTGAGGTGAGGAAGACAGCAGGACTACACTGTCCCAGCTTCATGTGGGGGTTTTTAGTTTCACTTGTAAGTCTGAGCAAACATCCTCTTTTATTTATTTTTCAAAGCATACAGAATATGTGGATGTTGTTGCAATTTTAATGTTTATTGGGTATTTTAAAAAAGTTAAAACTTCAAATGACATTGTAATTTATCAAGGCAATCAATCACAGTAAATATATGTTACATATCAGTAAGTATTTTAAACAACTTGTAGTACTTAGATAAAACTTAGAGGTCCTTAAATCTTAGACTTGAGAGTTGACAGATGGTGTTGCATTTATCAGCTGCAGCACCTGTAAGTTCTATTGATGTCATAAAACCAATCGATGTCAATTACAACAAACCAACTTGGCCACTGTTTATTTGCTATCTTTAAATTTTATTATTATTATAACATACAATTTGTCTTATTGGTATCCAAATAAAATTAGTGTAAATAACATAATTCATGCATAAAAAACACATAAAAATCATGTAAAACAGAGGATCTTAAATACCTAAATCAATCAGAGTAAGTCACTTGTCCTGTATGTCTCCCATTGCATGCTGGGAAAGGTTTTACTTATGGAAATTTAGTATTAAAAGTTTAATTTAGCTGTATTTATTAATTCAAAGCAGTTAGGGAATGGCAGTTTTCTTGCTCTGTAGTTGTAATGTTTCCTGATCCCCAGTAGGGGGCAGCTGTTCAACATGACTCCTCATAGCAGGCTCCCACAGCAGGCTCTGTTAATCAGTGTGTGTTTGAGAGCTCCGTCATGGGACAGCTGACGCCGATGCAGACGAGGATGAGGAGGACAAACATAATAATGTTAATAACAACCATGACATGCTTCAACATGCAGCAATTAGTCCACATGCAGACATCAGGAGACAAAGACTTCTCTTAATTATCAGAGGGTACGCTTGTGCTCTCATAGAACAGATGTTGTGTGGTGGGCCCACTGTCCAGACTGCATCTCTCATAAACTAATTAGACATAAAGCCGTTAATTAGGCTATTAATCATCTAAAGGAATCAATGACTGCGGCAGTGAATGAGAGTCCCACATGGCTCAGGCATCCCCCTCTCTGTTTTACAAACTCCATTTAAACTATAAGTAGAGCACAGGAAGTGGATGTGAATGACACGGTGGCTATATGCATGTGTTTGCTGCTAAATTCATCTGTCTGCAGTGACACTCAGCAGGTTGTCTCAAGTGCCAAGATCCAAGATTTATTCCTCATTCACTTTTCTCCACACAACCCTCAGTCAGAAATGAGCAGGAAACTAAGAATACTTAATTTCATTTTCCTCTTACGTTAAGCATCATATAACTGTAAAAGTAGTCATCTAAAAGCATTGCGTTATGGGATATATTTTTTTGTAAAAAATGGGGCTAATGCTATGGACAATCTGCACTTTTCATTCTTTTGTGGGAATTTTTGTGGGTGAAACACTTTCATCTTTTAAAGGTTCCTCGTGAAGCTGTTTTTCTGTGAGTATGTCCTTGCTTGTAAATGCAGACATGCATGCGTTCCTACCAAAAGTGTCCCATTGTTCCACTGGCCAACAGGTGGCAGCAACACCCCAAGATATGCTACAATGTGCCAGCAAAGCAGGGAAGAAG
>JAQFJA010000013.1:2382879-2394453 GCA_029874485.1 Naso brachycentron | reverse complement strand
CCCCCGCTCTGCTCAGACAACGCTGCACTCTGCTCTCTGCTTCACGGATTACTGTCAGCATTTTGTTTGGGATGACTCCAATATATATACTTTTTTTTTTTTTTCAGATGAATGAAGCACAGTTAACTTTGTTAAGCTTTCCTTAAGAGGCAAGCACCAGACAGAACTCGAGAGCATTCCTATTTCTTGTGGATTTATTTACTTCCTCAATGAGCACATGAGCAGGATTAATGGCTAAACTGCTGCTAAAGGACCACAGATTGCTTTGTCCTGTTGAAGAGTGAGAAGAGCAATCTGTAAGTAACATTTTATAAGTGTCCTAGCTGTGTTTATCTTGTGTCAATAAAGGAGTTGTGAGTACAGCGGAGTGTGGACATGCGCATGAGGGAAAAGGGGAGGAGTAATTAACTGACCGTTTTGAGAGAATGCAGAAAATACAAGAAAGAGAAAGTGCGGGAGTCACAGTTTTCTGAAGATCTACAAACTTTATAGTTCAGTCAGTTGTGTTTAGGTTCTCTATAAGAGTCCAAAATCAAAATGAGACCTGAAAATAAGTATAATAGCTCTCCTTTAAAGTGTGAGAACTGAGCTAGCTGTTTTCCTCGCATTCCTCTTATGCTAGGCAAAGCAAATTGTGTCCTGGCTTTAGCATCATAAATAACACAAGACAAGAGTCATGACACTGGCATAGTCTAACTCTTAGACACAGAGTGAAGAAACATATTTCCAACAATGTCAAACAATTCCATTTAAATTATAAATACAGTATTATGATTCATTTCCTTGTCTATCAGATACCATTTGGGCAGCTAGCGTCCAACTAGAAGGCTGCACAAAAGTTCCCACCATATTAAAAAAAGCACATAAACTAGCAAAAAGATCTTTTGGTTAAGACACTTTCAAAAAACATAGAGGCCATTACATGTTCTGAGAGCCCAAGCGACAACTTCACAACAGTTGTGTTGCCTGACCAACAGTCAAAAACTCATTAATATTGCATTTATAATAAAAGGCCTATTAAACTAAAAAAACAGCACATTTTCCCATCAAAGAGGCTGAAACCAAATGTTTAATTTTTTGCTTATTCATTGCCAAAAAATGATGAATCAGTATTCACCAACCAATCTTTTAATTGACTGATTATTTCAGCAATAATTCCAACTTTTAAGCCTTAATAAAGCTTTCACATGTGCCTGTGTTTTTAGTTTAGACCTGTAATATGCTGGCATAAACGAACAATACAATCCACGCTTTGTCTTTTTCTGACAACAGTGCCTTTACAAACCAAATGGAGCAACTGTAGCAACAGTTTGCTCTGAACAGAAACAGGTTGTGTGAAAGAAAAAAAAGAAAATGATATTTGTGTTGATTTTGAGTTTCCCAGATGATTCACATGGAGCCAGACGTCGACTCTGCACAGTTAATTCCTGCAGCATCAGAGAAAGGACAGCAGCCAAGTCCGAACTCTTTGTACTGCAGCACCAGCTGTAGACGGCTTTGAGCCGACGCTCAGCTAAACAACACGATGATAACTGATGATGAACCTCTACAAACCACAGACTACACAGGCAATCTGACGACTGTAAGTGTGAGTGTCAAATCTGCCTTCAGCCAAAAACACATCAGCTGTTCAAAAACATATCAGCCAGCCAAAAACAAATCAGTGAACCAGAAACATTTCTGGAGTAAATCCCAAAGCGTTCTTTTAGAGAAAATGGGAGGACGGGGAAAGGTTGGGATTTTCAGGGCCAGCAGAGTGCTGCTGGACAGAGGAAAGTCGAAGTTTGTATCTGTATTTCCATTCTAATTTCATTCTCCCAAATAAAAAATCGGGACACAATGGCAGACCGTGTGGATCTCCTCCCTGCCCTCTTTCTCTTCTTTATCGGTTTCTCTCTATATTGCTCTGTGGTTCCTTAGATGCCCATAAAGTGAGTTTATTCCCCTCTCCTCAGTCCTGCCCTGAGGAGGGGCAGGGCTAACTTGGGGGATCCAGGGGGGGTCCACGGCAGTCCGAGCAGCCCTCCCCCGACCCTCAGCCACAGGAGATGACGGTGAAGCGTTTGGAGATGCAGGACATGTTGTGCAGCACAATGCCCAGAAGGAAGAGCAGCACGCATGCCACCAGGATCACCGTGCACACACCGGACCACGTCGAGCCCTTCCCACCGCCTCCCACTGGGCCGGTAACTCTCCTCTCACCCTCCCCTCCCTCCAACCCCACCCCAACACCCTCCAGAGCCATACCCAGGCCCAGAGGCTGCTGCTCGGGCACTGTCACAACTGTCACCCCCTTCTGCTGGCTGCCAGGCAGGAAGCGACATCCCAGCTCCCCTGGGAGGCCGAGCGCCCGCTCCTTGGCAACAGGCAGTGGTAACATGTAGCAGCCATTGCTGGGGAGGCGAATAAAGACAGGTGTGTGCTCAGACGCATGAGGGATGGCGATGACAGTGATGATGTCCGGATCATCTGGGAGCTGTGAGACGGACAGGCCCGGCGGGAGCTTGGTGACGCCACGGCACCAGGGACAGCGGATCTCCTTCTGACTGCTGCGCATCTGGGTCAAACACACTGAGCAGCATGTGTGTCTGCAATCCAGGAGTTTGGGTCGCCGGCGGGGGCTGTAGTAGTTGAAGCAGATCTGGCACTCCAGAATTGAATCTTGGGAAAGAGTCTCCATTTTCTTAAGATGTATAGGAGCAGATGACAGCAATATTTTCAGAGAAGATAGGTCAAAAAGGTCTTGTAGGAAGGATTCACAACTCCAAAGCTAAGAAAACACAACTGTCTCCGATGCTCGATGTTCCACCACCAACCACGACTTCACAGTGATGTTACTGCTCTTTGGTGGCAACATCGTTTCTCATCTGCAACAGAAGAGAGCAACAGTGAAAATGAGCTTTGATTTGAACACTGAGATAATATGCTGACTAAGAAAAAACTTAATGAAATTAATGGTGTTACTTTATTCAGATCCATACAATCAGGCCTGCAATGCACAGTGATTTTTTGGTATCACGGGAAAACAAATTAACTAGACTTAGACTTACAGCTACAGCTTTTAAAAATTAAGTGCACCCAGTTTTAACAGCTGTACCAGGTTTGTATTTGTTCCATGTGCAGTAAAGGCTCCTAACTCTAATGCACCTTCTATCTCTTCATGTTCTGCAATGTTTCGCATCTTTTCTTTGGAAAATGATGGACAATCATAGACTACCAGAGAAATAATCTGCTCCCTTAATCCAATGTATGGACACACTTTGGGTTTAGCATACTTTCAGGAAACGAGCCAAGACCAAAGCTGTATCCAATAATAATTAAATATACAATCAGTACTACTCAATCCCAGTACCTGTAGAATGCGATCAAATGAGGACAAAAGCCTACCATCCCAGCCCTAGTTGCGACACTGACATGATTCTGCAATGACCCCATCGTCAGCATTTAAACTACATCCAGGAGGACTGCATTAATGATAAGATATTGCCACATTTGTCAATGATGCACATGTGCACTCATGCTTGGTAGCATTTGGAGTAAACAACACAAATTGGATGCGTATAACTTGCAAACATTTGGTGATTTAAACACTTGGAAATGTTACAAACATCCCAAAATTCAGAAAATAGAATAAAAGCCACTTTAGAGAGGACTGATCTCACAGCAGGATCCAAAAATATGCCTTTAATGAGGGAGATGGAGTGATCAAACGATGAATCATGGATGATCTTCATGTGCAGCAAACGTTGTGCATGTCAGCCTCCGGCTGACTACACAGGGCCGAGTTCATGAGGCCTTTCCGCTCACTATCTGAGTTAAGTCGGCTAATTCTTTTGACCGTCTCCTTCAGGCTGCAGACAACTTAAACTATTCCTTCCTCCTCCTACTCTTCTTGCATAATCATGTCTGTTGTGTTAATCAATGCAGAAGCTGTGAAAGTTTACTTTTACAGATGATTAAACCCTGTCAAAGTACCACCAGGGAAACAATGAATACAAAACAGGTGCCTGCTGACTTTTTCTCTTATTTTTTACCCAAATTGTCAAGTGTGTATTTAACTGCTGAGGAGGAAGGACGACTACATTTTACTTTCTCTTTTTCTTGCTGCCATCTCGACGGAGCTGATGCCCCTCTGGGCAAGACTGTGATTTGACAGTGAGAGTGAAGAATGAAAAGGAGATGGAGAGAGAGAGATGGAGAGGAGAGTGGTGGTAGAAATGGAAAAGAGGTGACCACTGTCTGCCCTACAACACCATACATCTCTGTCCTTTATCAAAAACAAGATCTCAGGCAATTAACTGCTCATAGCACCCTGTAGGCACACCGACGTGGAAATGACAGATAAGAGTGCAACACATGAGGTACGCTCGCAGCAGTTTATTCAGTCTGGAGTCCTTTGGTGCTGTTTATTTGGAATAGAGACCATAATCACATTTCACCTTGGGCGATAATAAATAACCGCAACAAAACATAGTTTAAGATTTGATAACATTTTATATCCCGCATAGAGTCCACTTATCGAGCCTGAATCTTTTCGAAAACATTTCATCTAATGATCCATCGATATCTGAATCCAGGACGTCACCGCAGCAAACAAAACAAGATAGCCAAGATGCCCTTGTCAATAGCCACATTCTCCCGCTCCTCCTCAGGGATTGGACAATTGGGCATTGGACAAAAACCCCTGCAGTGTGTTCGAGGTCTGGCCTGAGGTTTCCTCCAGGTTGCCGTGATCAGGTAGCTGCTTTGGAGGCATCCAGATTAGAAGTTTGAGCCACCTCACTGACCTCTTTCAGAGTTAAGAAGAAACTGTTCTACTCTAAACTCTTTAAGTGGCTGAGACGCTCAGCATACTTAATCAAAACCTTTTTTTAAAATTTAGTTTAATTTCTAGTGATGCCACCACCCGATCCTCCTGCCACTGACTGCATTAAGTGATTCCAGTTCTGAACAGATGTGACCAATCCACATTTATTATATTTCTGCCACTAAAATTCTGTGTTTTCTGCTTTTAGTCAGGACGTTTATTTAGTCAGGATGGGCTGCCGGCTCACATTTAGTACTGTAGTAACACCTCATGTAAAAATGCTATACTGAGTTCCATGCAGTTTAGGAAATGTATGTGGCATGCGTTGTAAAGTTCTTTAAGTGATCAAAAGACTATTAATGAACTATGTAAATACAGTCCATTTCCAGTTTCTGAAATATCTGCTCATTGGATAAATGCGTAATTAATAAATTTTTGCATTAAATAACAAATACAGATCATTTCTTCCAAACTCAAACCAAGTGAAAAATGTAACTGAATCTTATTGTAGATGAAACCAAAACGCCTCATCACGGTGATATGTTGTGTGTTTGCTCAGCAGTAAAACCACAGGAAGTGACCTAAGAAAGCAGGGTTTTATGGGACAGATGGTCAAAAACTTTGCATCAGACAATAAAGAAAAGCAGAAACTGTCACACCCTGAGTACGTTAGCAGCAGAATCCACTTCAGCCTCATGTATGCTCTTTCTTTGCCCTCAGTTGCAGCACAAGCTGACACCCCCTCTTCTGCTGGGTCCTAAGGTTGGACCATCCACTCCTCCTGCCTCCTCCCTCTGCAATACCCAGCTGACCTAGTTTCTCTCCACCGTAACTGAGTCAAAGCTGGGAAAAATAGTGCAGAAAAATCCTGGCAGTTTTATGGAGAAGTGAGGAGAGAGGAATACAGGAAGCAGAGAAAGAAACCTGCCCTTGAGGGGGCGAGACAGCCCAGGGTATTACTGAATCCTTTCCCATAAGGATTAGCTTTGATCTGACATAAATGCTTTGTGGCTCAATATTCCCAAACACCCAGTCGCTCTCTCTGCTGCCTTCCTTCTCTCTTTCTGACGGAAAAGCTTTCCCTCTGCTCCTCTACAGCAATTCTTCATACTTTTCAACAGGTAATTTCTTTCCCTCAGACTTTTCCTTTCCTCTACTACTTTAATTTAATTTTCATTTAATTTTATTTCATTTTCATTTCATTTCAAGGACTACAATAAAGTCGCCAAAGTGTATGCAAAAAATACAGAAACAGCAATTTTCAGTTCAAAAGATGCAATATTTTCTTATGCATGGAAAACTTCATTTCTAACATATAAACAGCTTCATTTTATCTGCCTTGCAAAACCCAAAGCCCAGAAATTAGGTTGTTTGTTGAATAAATTATTGAATTTACTTAAAATAAGCTACATTTGCATGTTATTCCCCGAACAATTACATTTTTCTAAGTGAAAAAGCTAATTATGTTTAACAAAAAGTGCAAATGCAGTTCAATTAACAAATGTTTGGTCCAAAAATATCAGTAAATAATAAAGAAAACCCATAAAAAAAACAAGTTCAAATATTTAAAATGCTTGTTTTTAAGTTAGCCCTCCCCTCCCAAAAAAAAAAAAAAAAAAAAAAAGGTTTTTAGTTTTATGTCACAGAAGACTTACACCTGGTTTACACATACTGTATGAGCAGCACGTGTGCTTGGTGTTACTGCTTGGTTTACATTAGGCGTCCATAACAACAAATTAGATCAGTCACACTGCCAGCGTGAGCAGCACGACTCATGCGCGAATCCTGCGTGGCGGCTGCTGTGTGTCCTCTAGACAGTCGGAGTCTCGCCTATTTTTACACGCGCGTTTCTCGGCAAAAAAAGACAAATAAACAACCTGTTTACAGTCATATTTACATATTTACTTGGATGGCACTACAATGAAAGTGTTTATGCTTGTTTACGGACATGAAAACCACTTCCGGTATGCTTTCACATTAAAAGCCATTGCAACTAGGGACCGAACTAAACCCCGTTCATCTGCTTTTATGACCTATTTCCCGCACTTTTTTTTCTGAAATCAGTATGTTTGAGGATTTCAAACATGATTATGGTAGCCTATTTATCAAAGTGAAAGTGGTGTACCCAGTGGGACTGTGGTGCCATGCTGGAGCTGCAGGCTGCAGAGACGCACTATATCACACGCACGCGAGATGCAGCAGTTCGGTCAGGCCACGCACACGCGCTGCTCGCGCAGTATGTGTGGACCAGGGGTTAAAAAACAGCAAATGAATAATCTTTTTTTTTTGTATTTTTCATCAAGAAAAAAAAATGTAAAGATGAATTGATATATGTATGTGTATATATTGCATAATTGTATATAATTTAACTCTCCTATCTAAGGATTTTATTTGCAGCTATTCTGTCGTTGCTCCTCTCAGCACCAGCTCTCCGCTGATGACTCCTCGATGACACTGTGGTCACTCAGAGGGAGACAACAGTCTGAAGTAACAACATGGCCATGCTACCTCATTTGTCTAAGTCTCAAGAAAAAAGAAAAAAAAACACTTCTGCTCTCGCGAAACGCTCTGTGGTCAGGAAACAACAACGAGTAGCTTCAAGGAGCAACCACTGCCGCAACTCAACTACTAACCAGGGCAACCTGGCTTTGCAAATAAAAGCTCAGATTGTGACCTATTTTTTATTTATATATAATTTATTATTACACCTACACAGAACAACAAAACAGCCTCCTAAAGGCCGGGGAGCAGCTTTGATCCAGCGTCCTGAATAGATGGGTTTGAGCAGAGTCTCACAGCTGGATGCAAACCAAAAGAACCATTTAAAACCAAGTCTAGGACTTGGTTTAGACTCTATCTGCTCTTTTTTTGGTCTATTTTTTTTTAATCTGTTTTTGTAAGAGCCCGACTCTTAATAGCGTTTCTTTGGCGTCATCGGGCGTGCAGGCCAGGACGTATGATTTAGTAATTATGCACAGTGACCGAGGGGCGGCCTCAAACACCCTAACATGCCTGTGGTCCACTGGGAGTAACCAAACAGAAAACACACACACACAGAGAAATGGACGACTGTGCAAAAACACATGCACACAACATTCCCTTAGGGCCTCCACACACAATCAACCGAGGAGAAAGTGCTCTCGTCCCAGCAGACAGAAGTTAAAAATAACCACCACAGCCAGAAACACACAAACACATACACACACACACACACACACACACACACACACAGCTTCACCCTGCTCCATACAGTAATAAACTACATGAAAGCAAGGGGTGGTGGGCTGTGAGCAGCATGGAGGAAAAGCTTGTTAATCTGCAGACCCTGAGGTGGTTTGAGCCGGTGAAATGTCAGCGAGATAATATTGTGACTGTTCTCATGATGCATGTGCTTGCTGGTTCATTCAAGGACATGTGATCACATGGAGCAGGTGCAAGCAGGTACCTGAGGTGAGCAGAGCTTTTCAGGAACGAAAACATGATTTAAGGCCAACTGATCCCGGACTATTGAGGCTGACACAGATATCAGAATTTGAGAAAACTTCAACATGTTTGCTGGCCAGTATGTTGTTGTTGTTGTTGTTGTTTTTGTTGTCTTTCATTTTTTCTGTTTTGTTTTGTTTTTGTTTTTTGTTTTTTGGATGTGTTTGTAAGCTTTGGAAACCTACAATAATAAAAGAATGACAGTAACAGTGACATTATGCGTTATAAGTTATAATCAAATAAAATTTACCTTAAATTAAATGATTATAAATAGTAACTCACAAGATCACAGCTTAAATGACATGTCCAACACAAAGTAAACTCTATTTAATATTTATTGCTAATCTATCATTTATTTCCAAATGTATGCACAATTGAATGATGCTGAAATATATGTTAAAATCAAATACCAACTGATAGTATAATTGTATGGCATAAACATACACTTATTTGGTTACATACCAATCCTTCTCATTTCAGGAAAGTTCAAACACATGTCTGAACACACAAACATTTGCAAACCTATGAACATCATGTGTGTATACCCCAAAAGTATGAGACCTGTCAAATCCAAGTTGAATCAAATCCAGGTCCTGTTGAATTTGTTGAATTTATGTTAATTGCTTCTCACTTCTGCACTCTAAAGTATGAAATTGACCTTTTTTTAAAGAGAAACAGACCATTAATCTTAATATGTTTCATCTGTGTGATTTTACAGAATAAAAATGTACAGTGCAATGCAAACAAGCATGTGGAATCAAATGTGTTCTCCTGTAAGTCTTGACTGTGGGCAGCATGCTAAGCATGCATTTGCATACAGTTGGTGTGCTGATTTCATCACCCACACATCAAAACTTTAGATGGGAGTCAGCAGCATCTCTTCCACAATATATTTCACAGCTGAAGTGGTCATGCAGAGTTTCGCTTGTGTGTGTGTCTAATTCAGAAGTCAATAACATTGAACTAGTGCCCACTTTTCATATATGTTTAAGTGAAACTAGACAACTTTTTGGCTGAACTTTGTCATTAGGATGTATAACCTGATTAAACAGTGTAATAGTGGCTAAAAAAATTACACCATTCACTGCTTAATTGGTCTCCAATAAGCCCTGTTTTTACCATGACATTTTCTTTGCCATCGGGACAAGGGTTTTGTGGAAAAATGAAAAATCAGTGATGCTCTCTGAGCTCTGTGTCCTAATTAGCTGGTCTATGCTGTGCTTCTTAGCAACAGGTGACGTTGGTACGAGCTGATTAAGTCATTGTGCTCTGACTTGCCTCTGCCAACAACAGAATGTTTGCAAGCCACGTCGGTCAGCTCGAGCTCAGGCTGAGATGGACCAGTTTACACCACTGCAACTTTCCCTGGAACCGTTTAGTCTCAGTTCAAACTGAACTTAAAAAAGAGAGACAACAAACAAAATAAATCGCGAGCCAGCACTAACAGCTGCAGTGGATTTGCTTCCCTACCAGTCTCATGCTACATCTAACGGTAGCTTACTAGCTCGTTTACAGAAGTTATCTACAGCAACTTTAAATGTTAAGTGCACAAGCAAGGAGGACAGAGAACAGCTGCCCTTAAGTAAGGTTACTGCATAAAATAAGTGTAAGTGAGTTGGGAGTTTGAAGTCTGGCTGTTAGGGTTAAGGTTCAGGTTATCTAAATTTATGGTCAGGATAAATATTTGAGAATATAATTGTGGGTTTCGAGCTGCGAAAATCAAGAAAATAAAGAGATTTAAGTCTGAGTGATCTGAATCGAGTCATCACATAAGGAAGACATGGACACATGTTTAGAATCAAGTAAATCTGCATGAATCTTTCTTACAGTTTAATTTTGGCGTTTTTTGGCACACCAAAATGGCATTTCGTGATGAACTGACTTGAAGGAGCCAACCATCGACGGAACAAAGAGCCAGAGAATGAAAAATAGAAAAAGCTATCGTAGCTTAGCAGCTTTGCTGCACCATAGACTGTTGTCCATCAAGTAATAAACTGCTACATTGTCCCATTACTAAATAAGCTATTGCAGCATGAGTAGTGTCATTGTGAACAGGTTTGTGATTGTCCACCATCAGCGTTGGACTTTCACATGCTCTCGTAGCTGAATCAGAGGAAATCTCTGCAGCCAGAACATTCAACATCTGTTGGACACCAGAGGAGCGCAGCAGCAGATGAATGTCCATGATACAGGACTGAGATGCTGAATTGTCACATGTGGCTGTTTATTAAAGTGTCCAGTTACTTTTGTATAATATTGAGGGTTTTTTAATATGTACTTGTCTATGCACCAATACACAGGCTGTTGAGTGATGTATTTTGTGTGCGTGTGTGTGTGTGTTTGTGTGTACTCGGCACAGATGGAGCCCCTGATAGAGGCCTGTGCATCCGACCACTGCGGGACACATTATAGCAATTTCCAGCCTGAGGAGTCAGCGAACGTCAGAGCTGGCAGGAGCTGCTGGATGAGCTCGGCCCCACAGATCTGCCCGTGCGTGACTCTAACTGCTGCACCACTGGGACACCGCCCAACCAGAGGAAGTGAGCAAAAGACAGCAGTGTTCGTCCACCACATCTCTCCAGGTGCTTTGTTTCATTCTATAAAGCCAATATTTGACTACACAAGACATTTCCCTGACTTTACAACAAATACCCCGGAGACAACAGGAAGGAAAGGCAGTGCTGACTGAGTTACTCTGCGGTCAGACTGTCCTCAAACACAGATATCACAGAGAAAAGAAAAGAGAGACTAAATGGATGAAACTTAGCAAGTACTAAAAGCTGGCACTGAACAGAGTGCAAGATTTGTAGTTGTGTTTACTTGTTTTTTGGTGTGATTTTGCCACTTGTCATTACACTGACTGAACTCTCACAAAATGTCATTTTAGTATCTGGATAGAATCTTTAAATGTGCAAAATATTAAGGCAAACTGAATACAAAAGTGAACGGAAAAGAAAATATATTAATAAGACAGAAAAGACTTTTCTCAGTCAGAGTTTCCTAATGTGCCTCGTCACTTATGATGATGTATTTTCTGTGCTGTTCTAATGGAGCTTCTAAGCAGAAAATCTAACATATGACCAGTCAATTCCTCTCTTTAGAGCGCTCAACAACCATAAATGAAGACCTTCATTAAAGAGGCATTGTAATTCACGTACCTTTATCTACCAGAATGCAGAAAGGGAGAGAAAGTTCACAAATATTAAGTCCTGCTGGGGATAACTCACTCTTTTCTGCATTTCCTGTTGTGGCTGTTTTGTATTTGACCACAATAGTGCCGCTTA
>JAQFJA010000013.1:2329092-2348949 GCA_029874485.1 Naso brachycentron | reverse complement strand
AGAGGGAGAGAAGGGAGCCGGGAGCTGTTGTGAAGAAAGTAATTACAACTGGAAAAATAATTCCTCACAAGTGCCCTTCTAGCTTAAATATTAGCATAAAGAAGTATTTTGACACGTACGTTCTTTTTAACTAACACTGTCACACATTTTCAGGTACTTTCTGTAACAATTACTGTACAAAATGTAAAAATGTGTAATCTCACAGATAAAGCTATCTTGGGAAAAAATGGGTGGGGTTTATGTAGCCTATGTGGCCGATGTTGACAAAGGACACTGACATGTAGGAACAATGGTGTGGTTCTTTAAAGGTTTATTTTAGTTGGACGTTCCCTGATGTTTAAAACTGTACTGCAATCAACAGATGCAATTTTCAGAACCTAATGAATGAAATGCCTGTAGTAGCTTGCAATAATAAAGGTAAAAACTTTTACGGTGGTATATTTAATTTAAATATCTACATATATTGTTTTTAGTATTTTTTTATTTCTTTAATACTTAAAGCAACTTCAAGCAGCCTGAATGACTGATTAGCTTTGTGAACAGCAGTCTCATACAGCCAGGGGGATTTTAATGGAGAATGCATAGTTTTGACAGTCAATAAATTTGCATATTGTTTTATCACCTTTCCCTTAATGTATTTCAAGTTTATGGTAAAAGGAAAGAGCTGTTTCCAAAAAATGACATGCAAACAACAAATATCTTCAACAAGCTGCTTTTGATTGTCTTGCACAAGCATGAAACAGTCTAGAATTTTCACAAACAGCTGCCCTCAGAGCCCAAACACCGATTGTTAAAGAGGTGCAGTTAAGTGCTGTGTTGACAAAAGTAAACAGTCTCATGGGTTTCTTCTACAGGTACAGGTGTCTTGAGATTCATGGTTCTCATGTCTGAACAAGCGTCTCAGTGTTTCCTGCTACTTCCTGTTTTGGTTGGCTAGGCCTGGCCACTTCCTCCTCTGAACCCTTATCTTTGTAGAAAAGCAACCTGCGCTGCAAAGAGTGATTAGGAATTTAAAACCCTGTTTTAAACGGTTGGAAGTGCTCAATATCTGTATTTTTAATCTGCAAAACAGTATTGACAAGATGTGGCACTAATGTTCCCACTACAGTGGTTACAAAATTGAGTATTATTTGTCACATTTCATTTCTGACCTTTATCTCATCTTGCAAAGCTCCTTCACAACTCATAGAGTAGCAAAATGAAAAGTAAATGATGCATTTTGTGCATTTTATTCCAACAGTGCTCCAGACTTTGTCCAGCCTTGAAAAACAACCCAGAAGACGTCAGCTGCATTTTCAACAAAACTCCAAAGCCCCCAGAGCTCAGCTACAGCAACAATACAAACAACACGAAAAGCCAACAGTCTGTAAACTCAAGCCAGAGAGGAAAAACTAGATAAATATGGTAAAACTCCTGACACAAATTACCCAAGAGCCTGTAAAGGCGGCTTTCTCCCAACAGATGGGAACCAATTAGCCACCTGACTCCCAGAAAACACTTGGTCAGTCGTGTGGAGCCAAGATGCAAATGAAGCAGAGGGAGAGGTGGAAGTGGACCTGCAAACGTCTAGGGAGAGGAGAAATTAATGAAAGCGATGGCAGAGGTACGGTTTTAAAAAATGGGAGAATAAAGGGGGAAATGATGTACGGAGTGCTGCACAGCCGGAGTGAAGGTCCACAGAGAGTTTAGAGGAACAACGAGCACAGGGCAAAAGTATCTGTTGATTGAGGACGTCATCTAATCCTGCAGGCGGTGAATCCTCCATCAGCCGACATCAACATCAGCTCGACGTATTCAATTTGAGGCTAACATGGAATCATTGATCTAGTTAATGAACACCTTGTCGTTTCTATTTAACTGACGCACTGAGTAGACCAGAGGCTGCTGATACTGCAGAGCATCACAACTTTCAATCACACTATTAAGGATAAAAAGCCAGTAAACCCAACTGCGGCCCTATTCTATAAAACATGAAAGCTGCTGACAGAAAAATAATAAAAATTTCAGGAACTGAACGTCCAGTTCAGCTTTGTCCACTTTAAATTGTGTTTAAAGCACTTATTTAAAAGGTTTTACGGAGGATTAAAGAGCCTACACAGAGGTTGTCATTACAGAGAATTAGATAATCTTAGTCTCATGTCAAACACACTTATTAAGTCTCAATCCTTCAAATATAAAAAACTCTTATCAAATCCAGCTTCACAGGCATTTGACCCTGCTCCATGCCCCATTGGTTGTAGTGGTGGTATCTGATTGACTGTTAACCCTTGACGTTCTCCTGTGAGTGGGCATGGTTTCAGCACCTGCAGCGAACACGCCTCCAACTTCTAAAAGCAGAGAACACTGCTTAATTTTTTATTTTGAAACCTAATTTTATGTACTTGGTAACCTTTTTTTACTCCTCGAAATAATCTATCTATCTACCTATCTATTTAGCTATTGTAATCTGTTATTATCCAGCAAGAAATGGCAGAATGTATGTGGACATTCAAACTTTAAAGCCACATGCAACTGTTTAGCATCGAACTCCGAGACAGTGGGCATCAATCTGCAGTCTCCACCATTCTGAGTGTGGATACTTGACCTGAGCCCATGAAAACATGTTCGGTCAAATCTACAGGTCTAGACAACTCGACATGGTGCTTTCAAGTTCTTTTAGTAAAAACACAGAGCAGAACAGAACAAAGCAGTTTGCTATGTTATATGAAAAAAGATGATGGGCTCCGATGAGATAACACAGCAATAAGATTGAGAACTCATCCTTGCAGCGACATGTAGCTCGTAGCAGCATGCAGTTCAAGTCCAGCTCGGTCACTTCTCTCTCAGACTTTGGCCTCTAGTTTCATCCAGATGTTAAAGTCTCTGACTTCAGGGATTTCTTTTCAGCAACAACAGCCATGCTGCGGTCGAGCACTAATGTGGGTGATGAGGTCTGACTCACAGCTGGTATTCAGGCTCATCCCAAAGGTGTTGATTAGGTTGAGATCAGAGCTCGAAGCTCAACTGTCAGCTCCACACCAAAACCGAAACATGTTCTATCGACCTGGCTTTGTGCCTGCAGTCATTGTCCTGTTAAAATAAGAAAGTGTCGCACACAAGCCACTAGAAGAAGACTATTACAGAAAATATCACCATGTTGTCGCATTAAGACTTGACTTCATTAGAAAAACAACGCCAGACTAAAGGTTTACCCAAAGCTGCAAAGTTTCCGTTGTATTGCATATGTTACCTCATTCATGCTGAGGGATCTGAGACCGTTGGTGCCTGTTTCACATGAAGGCCAATGGCCTGTCTATCAAAGCTCACCATCTTTAAAATGACCAAACGGCAACAACATTTGTTGCATTTTATTTGTTGCAGAGCTGTCGTTGGACTATATCACCTTCTGGACACATTCTTGATATTGTGAGTTAGTATGCATACAAATCAAAATGCTTAATAATGTTACACAAGTTATTTTATTACAACAACTTGAACAAAACTAATGCATTTGAAAATTAAGATAACTATTTTGTTTGCAGCCCGGGACCTTTGCTCCTTCTCATGTTGTTCTAAAATCAATGACTGTGTTTTAGCGAAATGCCTCACCAGCTTTTTAACAACTGTGAACTCTGAGAGGTTTCATAGAAACACTCGGTGTGTTTAGTTTATTTGTCCTGGTAAGAAAGATGTCAACTGGACTCCAGCTCCATCTTGTGTGTTCTTCGTCTACAACTATATAAACACACTAATACACCAGTCAAATCCATCACATTTCATTTAAAGTGCCGAGTGCAAACAGATCTGTTTTGACCACCTCGTCTGTCGCTGCAAAATTCTCTAACCTGGCAGGATGACAGGTCACAACCACTCCAATAAATAAGCAACTTATGAATTCATGTGACCGTTGTTTAGACGACTCAGCTGGTGTGAAATTCAGCAGGGCACAAACAAATATGCAGCCCTGTAAACCTCCTTACAGTAGTTGGAGCCAAAGAATAAAAACTGTAGAGTGTACTTGGACAGACTGTGCGGGATTTTGTCGGTTTGGTAATGAAGGTACAACTACCGTATGTGTCTGACTGAACTATTCATTCCCCTTGGTCTGTTCTTCTTGTTGTTGTTCCTCTAACATCTGGACCTGTTTGTACTTGTTTCTTCATCATCTCCCCGTGAGTCACCAACACTGATCCCTGTTCAGTTACATCACTTGACAAACAAATAAAATACCTTCCACATGCTGACATTAATGGAGTAATTGTTTCACTCTGGCTTAGAGATCAGAGAGCAAAACCTCGACTTAAAAACTTCCAAAATAACATTTAAAAGACTGTTTTTAGTTTTGTTCTCCAGTTTTCTTACCTAATCATTGTTAAAACTAGAAAAAAAACACAATTCTCTGTTGTATGCATCTGCCGACAAGTCAAGTTGCAGGTTTCATCCATATCTATTCAGAAACTCAAGTTGTGGAGAAATAATGAATAATTTAATTAAAAGGTATTGAGTGTATTTCTCATATAACTTTAATGACATGTATGATTCCGGCAGGCTTTGGCTGATATTAGATGTTATCAAATATTGCAATATTTGCCATCTTTTGTGATATTTTTCACAATATCGAATATCAGTTAAGGCATCTCAGTTAATATCAGTTAAGGCTTTTATTTTGAAAAGAAAATGTATGCAGAGCTGCCGTGGTGGCGGAGGCAACACACGTTACTAATTGACAAGGTGGAGAGGTTATCACAGGTTAATCGGCATTATGTAATCATGCAAGCAGTGCTTTAATAAACAGACGTGGAGGACTTAGTTTCAAAGTAGAATGCCACCTCACCAATTTGGCAATATTCGTGTTTAAAGGAGGGGAAAATGGCAAGCACCGCCTCCGATAATAACACTGTGTATATCATTATTTGGGTGGGACAATATCATGATAACATGTTTTTATTATTTTAATAACGCCCAAGCCCAGGTTCCTGTGAATATTTCCCCTGAGAAATGCGCCTTGACTTGTACAGATGTTTATCACAGAGGACAGACAGAGAGCTTCATCAGACGGTGCAAAGTAAATCACCTGAAGCTCAACTTTAGCAAAATTGATGGAACTTCTGACACATAGATGCTTTATACAAATGTCAATCCAGCAGCACAGAAGATCTGTGAGGTCACTGCTAAACTGACCTTTGACCTTCCGGAAATGTTACTACTTATGTCATAATAAAAGTTTAAAAATTCTCATGTTTTGGCCAAAATTGTGTTTTGTGAGGTCACAATGATCTTGATGTTTCACTGCCAAACTATAATCAGTTCACGAATCAAAGACTGCGCAAAACTTTCAGAAATTCCCTCAAGCCATTCTAGAGTCACTCAGTATGTTTACATGCGCACTGATTTTCCACTAATATTCCCAATATGGCAATATTCAAAGTTTGACAAAGGTCATGTAAGCAGCATATTCCGGTAGAATAAGACTAATCAGGCCTTCTTCCAAATTTTCCATTAGAGACAAGTGGATATGCTGTTACTTCTGTTTTAGGAGCTTTCTCTGGACATGAATAGGTGCAGTCGGAATATACCCTCAATCAGGGTTCTGACGGCAACATACAGCCACGTGTCTTTTTTCGGTATATGGTAATCCTCGTGCACTGTTAGCAAACCAGCTAACAGTTAGCAAATCTTAGGTAGAGATGCATGCACAAAAGAAAAGTCCACAGAAGGGTGAAAGCGTCAAAATGGGAGGAACATTACTGCAGTTTGAAAACAAAGTAAATTCCTTCATTGCGCTTAAATAGAACCTTACTACATTAACTGCGGTTAAGGGAATATCAATAAATTAATCCATTTCATTTTGTAAAGGGGCTATCAGATAGGATGTGGTGTTCACTGCGCCTGCCGCTGGGTACGATACGGAGCTGCGCAGGGCACACGGACGGCAAGCGAACCCTCATGTTTGCTCAGCTCAGCAGGGCAGAGATCTGCTCTTACGCTGTGCAATGCATGGACAATGAATGGTTTTGAAGGCGAATGATTGAATTTTGCGTGTCCTATCTGAAAGCAGATTAAACAGACTAGCCCGAATGTTGTCTTTTTCAGAATAAGGGCAAAAAATCCAAATATTGTGAGCATATAAACATATTCACTGTGTTAACGAGAACCCAAAAAGAAGATTCTAGTCACTGCTGTGACCAGCACAGAAATTAAATTAAAATTTGTTTAAGAATATGCAGCACTGAAGGACAATAACTGACATGATGAAGGCCCTAACAGGGAAATTCTAGTGCTTTACAATTCTATAATAACCCCTTGACATAACTTGATATATGAGACTGATAAAAGAAAATTTAATGCATCACCTGCTATGAAATCCTATGTTTCCCATAATGCAACTGACCAGCATCTTCTGTTGTCTAGTAAACTTCAATATTTTTCAAACTCCATGCCCTCAGACTTTCTTTTTAAAAGTTTCCAAGTTGAAGTCTAAAGATTTTTCACAGTAGAGTACCGAGTAAATTGATCTTGATGTGTAAATTTGGTGGATTGCGCCTTTGAAGTAGCTCATATTTGATCACCCAATCTTTAGATTCAAACCTAAAAGGTGTCAAAATGCGGTTTTAACACCTTCATTCCTTCTTCTTGTGCTAATATGTTGAATATTCATGAAGGTGTTTAATACATTTATCTTACAACAAATACTCAGTTAGTTAGTGTTCTACTGCAGAAAGAGAAGACCAAACAATGAATGAATACTAATTTGTACCCTGAGGCCCCTGAGCAGTCAGTCTGGTTTTGATTACAATCTTTAAATTCCTTGTCTTGTCCAAGCAACACACCCAATAATAAGTTAACAACAGAAAAAAAGAGAAAAGGGACAAGAGTTGTCAATATGTTTTCTGTCCATTAACCAACCAATCTGACCCCATTTGCCGTGCACTGTCATGTTGCTGTGTCCACACTAAATAAATCCACAGCAGATAGCATCATGAAGGCAGCTGCCGTGAGGACACAACAGGAACAGAAACAGACAAGGTGATAAGCTGCCATCTACAGCTGCAAGCACACATACAATGGCCATAAATAACCCACTTGATAGACTGTCACCTCCAAAAAACCTGCAGGAAACGATTTTACAGACGAAGAAGAAGCCGCTCACAGAGCAGTAAAGGTTTACTGCTCCCAGAACAAGAAATCAAACAGTCATAAACCCGCATTCTAACATCGTCATCCTGCAGGCAATTAAGTTAGCAGAGAATTAAGTAAGAGTTGACAAGTCCTGCAGCAGAAAATCAGCCTT
Source organism: Naso brachycentron (assembly GCA_029874485.1). Taxonomy (NCBI): domain Eukaryota; kingdom Metazoa; phylum Chordata; class Actinopteri; order Acanthuriformes; family Acanthuridae; genus Naso; species Naso brachycentron. The sequence goes on along the minus strand of JAQFJA010000013.1, from coordinate 2,341,679 downwards.
TAAAAAAAAAAAAAAAAAAAAAAAGTAGGCGGATTACACAGTTTTTCAGATTCATGGAGGAGCAAGGAGACCTAGACAGAGACGTGCTGAGAGATGAGCCTTCACCCGAGTGCAATCTAACTTTACATTTACCAAACAGAACGCTGAGTTTCATTAAACTATCATGTCTTATTCTTGAAAATCCTCCAATCTGATCCTTTTTTTGCATTTCACCAAACTGAAACTTGAAGTGCTGTATCAGGCAGAACACTGATGGCCCGTTTCACAGCTGGAGTGCTTCTGGAGCCCACCTCAGCATCTGCACACACACCAGAGAGAGGACACAAGATGCTTCCATTTCAATACGGCCTTGCACTTCCACTCCAGGCGTGGCTTACAGTAAAGATGCTTCTGACACATAAAACTCTTTAAATTAGACACTAAAAACAGATGGTAACGGAAGAGGGTGGTTGCGCTCTGAGTGGCCAAAGTGCCTGTAAACCACAAAAAAATAACCAATTCCTGTTTATAATATTGCAGAAGTGAGGTGAAGCCTCCGGTTTCCTCTACTGGCTTTTAAACAGTCATTCAGTGTAACAGTGGGTGACAATCAGATTAAAGCAACTGAAGCTGCGTGATGGGGGCAGGAATCAGATAACACAAAGAACGCCTGATAGTGAAACAACAAAAGGGACAAATTCGTTCAGATAAATCAAAATAAAAGTATGTGCACCTTTGTTAAGAAATATCAAGCCAGTATAGCTGTCAGAGAGGAGTGAGTGTATTAGAATCAAACTCAAGAAATGTTCCCAGTTTACTGAAACATCACTAAAAGCAGCATTTTGTGAGGGACATAATCTAACTTGCACCGAAATTAATGCACCAATCACGCATTTTTCGGGTTTGCATGACTGGCTGAACACACTGCACATGCAAAAGTGTGCAGACACAAAGACAAACAGGAGAGATGCTGCTCCCACCTTTCAGCGCAAAAACAAAGCGTTCATCCGCTCGGAAATAACTTTGTTGCGTTTCCTCAACGCGCCGCAGCCCTCCAGCCAGACTCCGTACAATTAATCATTTGTAACACAGAGGAGACATCTGGAGCTCACCTTTCCTTGGCTCCTCTGTGGGCTCACGGCTGCAGTCCTCCCTGTGCTTGTGGGTGTCCGCTCTCCTCGTCTCCTCCGTACATTTAATCGGGGCAGCAGCGGCGGTTGCGAAATTGTTGATGCGCGCTTCCCCGTGTTTAGTGGGCGGCGTGGCTGCTCGCTCGCTGTTTTCTTTCTCTGTTTCAAACCAGCGAAAACACTGAAAAGCCCTCCCACTCCGTCCACTCGCGCTGCACTGGCTCAGCCTCTCTCTGAACGCGGATACGCCCTCTCACTGAAGGAGAGAGGAAGACATGCACGCGTTTCGGGCTTCAGGTGGAATGAAACCGTGTCACCTCAGGCGGGGGTGTGATGTGATGTCTGGCCGGCGGTGAGCAGCCCGAGCAGGCAGGCGGCAGTCCTGCTGCACTGCACTGCAAAAAATGTCCGTCCTAATTTGAATTTATGATCTGTGACACAGTTTGAAAGTCATGACAGACTGTCCTCTTTGTGTTGTGTGTCTGCGCCTAAATGAAACAGTTGCATGCTTTATATTTGCTCTAATGTTGCCTGATAAAGGGGCACATGTGAGACCCAGATGCCCTCTGGTTGACCCAGTTCTCCCTGTGGTTGCTGAAATGGACATCTGGTTGGACTAATTGTCTCTTTTGATCTGCCCAAGTGTCCCTCTGGTCACTCAAGTACCTGTCGTGTCATCCAAGCACCCTCCTGTGACCCAGTTGCTCCCAGTTGTTCATATTTCTCTCTGGTCGAGTCGAGTTGGCCTCTCTTTGAGAAAAAAATGATCTCTCTAATTGGACCATGATGGAAGGTATGCCCTTCTCTTAAGCTTAAGTGCAAATCTGCTGTGACTTATGTAATCTCTGAAGTAAGATGACTCTTATGACTCTTTTTCATATCAATCCAAAGACACTCCTGCCCTTCAAGACAGGACTGCTTTTATTTCTTGCCTCTTTGTATATCATTCATCAAGCTTTATGTCCTTGAGATGTATTAAGAATAACAGCTAATGCTGATAATAAGGTCATTAAAAGCTGTTAAATGGCTAATGCATTACATGAGCTTTGGGAAGCATATATTAACACATTGTAGCTGTCTTCAGGTAAACCATGCAAGCAACTCTGAACAAACTCAAAGTGCTCAGCTGAGACTAATTTAACCAGAATAATGTAAAAGTGATGAAACCATAAGATTATACATAACATAATTTATTTAAACATGTGCATCTCATGCAGATTTAAAGCCTCTTCTCTTGCCTGTAGAATGATGGAATATGTTTGAGGAAGTTTGAGAACATGGCCGTGTAACACCATGACTTCACTGGACACTGCTTGTCATATTTTTCATCTGTTTTTAAAGGAGAAGTTTGTTTTTGTGCACATTAAGGCTTATAATAAGGATATTTCTGATCATACATGATGTTCTACAGCATCATTATGACAGCTGGTGCAGTCCTGAGAGCTGGAGCTCGTTGCTGACGTCACCGCTAGCTGAGAACAACGGAGGAGCATGTGCACTCAGACAATCCGTCAAAAATTCAATAAACGCTTACTTTAAAAACGGTAAAACTGGCCGAATGTTTAGTGGTGTCCTCTCATGTAACGACACTAAAACACTACAAGGCTGATATACTGGATGTGCACTGCGGGTATAAGACTGCCATTCTGAGTCGGCGCTGGGAGAGCAGCCCAGCATTCCTCACCCTCTCCGCTTTCCGCATGTTACCGTTTCAAAGTCCCCACTGCTACGGTAAACAACAATAAGAACCTCTGAGCTAGCAGCCTACACATGGGAAATGGCAGGTTTTGATGTCAGGGATTTAGGTCGACATTTTAATGCCAGATCTGTACTGCATGTCTACGTCTTTTACCGAAACAAGTTTTCCACAGACACTATTTTGCAGAGGCACAGTTGCAATATCTGGGGTTTTGCACCGCCCACAACGATTGTGATTGGTTTAATGAAAAACAAACCAGGCGGAGCGTTTGTTCCTCCGTACCAGAATGTGTATGTGTAGAGCCAGATCTTTCTCCAGCACTGAGTGATGTGGAGAGAGGTCCGGCCACACAGGACTAAAATACTACCAACCTATAAGCAGCTGTTTCATCTGCTTCACAAGACAAATAAACCGCTGTTTCCTAGTTATATGTCTGTGTTTAGCTTCATGTTTAGTGTCGGTACATGTGTCGTCAGCAACGAGCTCCCGCTCTTAGGACTGCGCTGCCGGTCATAATAATGCTGTACAACATCGTATATGATCGTATATATCCTTATTATAAGACTTAATGTGCAAAACCCGAACTTCTTCTGTAAGTTGAAGTGTCAGGCTGACAGGATGTTTTATTTTGGAAATCAAAAGATGCTCTTGGTCGTTTCTGTCACAGTTGGAGCAAGGCGCAGATGTGCAGAGTTGAGCTCAAAATGGCTGCTTTATCATGATGCACCTATTGAAGAATCAAGTCCATTTTGTGTCTGTGTACTTTTACTTTCCCTTAAAGCATCCGCAGCACATTCTTACTCACTTTTGAAAGCACTGGGTGCCCTTTCAGTGTCTGTTTGTGACACACAAATCCTTCCTGCCACTAAGACTTTCTAACATGTGGTTAACCTTGTGAAACAGCTGCAGTTTGGTTCTATTTGGACACACAAATACTTCGTTTACAAAGAGATATTTCACTTTCACTGGGACTGGATCACTTAACCTTTGGCTGAGAATCCTGTGTGACCCCACCACTCCTCTCCAGCCTTCTACAACCTTAGTCATAAGCCTCCAATATTGCTTTAAATAAGTTTACATCATATGTACTTGAAAGGACTTAATTTAAAATTCAAACAAAAGGCAGAAAGTCAATCTCTTTCTAAAGAGGATCAGAGGAAATGTCACACAGAACCACCTGTGTAGCAAAGATGTTATTTATCAATGTTATTTGTAATGACCTTTTAAGATTGATATTTTTTGCAGCGTGTGGCTGCTTAGACAAGCTCTCTAAAGAAATGTGAAAATCTTTCTTCTGCCACAAGTCAGTTTAGGACAGATTTGCCTTATTTGGACGGATTATCACACAGCCAGGCTGTTGTGTCTTTGTAGTTTCAAGGTGTTTAAACCCTTCACTTTAAAACATAAAACAGTCTTACATGAAGTGAAAATCAAGTAAAATCAATGGATGCCATTTATTTTAATATAGTAGACAAGAAAAGAATATTACCAGTTCCTCACAGGTGATGAAAAACTACGACACAGTCAGAATTAATTTCCTCTTGGATCACCGTAGACACATTCTAACTGTTCCTCTGAGTGTTATGACAATCTGTTGGTGAAGCAGCTCTGATTTGCTCTAAAACTGATTTCACAGCCACCAGATTTGAACACTATAATTAAATATGGTGACCAGAGTATAATTAAAAGTAATGGCAATTACACTGTGCAGGATGACGCCTGCGATGATGGAGACGACTCACAGATTTGAGTTAAATTTTTAAAAAGGAACCCAGAGGACACGTTTAACAAGATGCTATATTTATATGTGCCGTATGTGTGCTTGAATATCTTAAAAGCCACCTGGGCTGCAGCCTGAGCGTCAGTCCCTCTGGAGTTTAGTGACAGTATCACTGCAGTGTAAGCAGCCTTTGATATATTTGCTTTAATTATGGAGGATAATGAATTTAAATTTGCGATGCATCAAGGCTCTGAAATGGCAACACACCCCTTGAGTCCATAAATGTCTGATACTGCTTCAGGCTCCAGGGGAGTTTGGGAAATCTTATACAAGGAAAGCTGATGAAAATAGATAGGCCTCTGAAATGCTAATGTTGACTTTTGGTGCCTAAATCTGGCTGCAGCCCATGGGACACTGCGAGCTGCAGTGTCCCGCTGGCTCAAATGTTTGTTAAAGAGACACTTTAACCAACGCTAACCTTTAGCTCACCCTCCCATAAAGCTGCACATTTTATTAAACACTCACAAACTGCTCTGCAGAAACCAACAAATTGTGCTTTGGAGATCAATCACATGGAACAAAAAGAAAAAACTCTGCCATCGAGAGCAGCGAAGCTTTAATCTGCTTCAATTTCTCTCCCTTTGTTTCACAAAAAAATTATCCGACGCATGAGTTCTGCTCTCCGTCGACATCCGCGCTCGCTTTGTCCGCCCACGTGCAGCAGAGCCACTGGCAATTAATTAAAGCAACCACATGCACCACTCTGCCAGCCTGTCAGGCCTGCCAGTCATCAGAGCTGCGTGACAATGATCTGACCATCACCGGCTTAATTGTCATTCGGAGGACACGCTCTCCTCCTCACTGTAGGCTAAATAAACACACAGGCAGGCAGGATGCAACCTTCACTCCTTGTTTCTCTTGATCAATAACCCTGCAACACCACATCTGACGGGAAGGAGCAGCTACACGAGCATTCTTTAACCTCGGTGTTCTGTTGCCGGAGCATGCTTATATTTTTACACATGTTGAGAACAGAAAAGCTACAGAGATCAATTAGAAACTCCTCCTGAAGGACAGTTTCAAAGTCTGAATTCAAAGGGATAGTCCTAATGCCAGAATAAAATGTTGGGATTGTCTGTTTCTGCACATCATGTTTGTGCTAAATTTGCACTTCACATGTATCACATCAACCTTTCCACAAAAGAGACTTCAGAGTACGTGTAGTCTGTCTAGAACGGCTATAGAGTGGCCCCTTCTGGTGGACCCCATGTGACCTTCTTTAGAAAAAAAACTGTACCACAGTGAATGGACTGAGACAAATTGTGCCCTCATTCTCAAATATGATGTTTGTCATTTTAAAAGATGATTTTACAGACCAATAAAGTTCCAGTTTGAAGTGAAGATAGTGCAGTACCACTTAGTTTTTGTGAAACCACTCAGTAAACCATGTCTCTCATCTTGCACAATATTTGTCAAAATTTTAGCACAGTTTCTTTTGTTCCTTCAGAACGAGGGGAAATTGATTAAAAGAGGAAAAGGTCATGAGAGCTGCAGCAATGCAAACAGAGAGTTAGTTGGTTTCATTGTTAAGACATCACTTATGAACGATAGGGTGTCGTGTTTCTAAGTATCACAATCTTATACTTCAACAGTCGTGTGATAAACTGCAACTCTCTTGAATTCCAAAATTGTCTTTTAGATTGACAAACATCCTATTTGCAATTGACGGTACAATTTCAATAGCATCCAAAAATACATCATCTCCTTCCATTGACTACCATTCATATTTTTACTGAATTAGGGTCTCATGGACCAGAAGTTGAAGGGCGGGACTTGGGCACTCAATTTCCATATTGACAGACAAAAGAGTCATTTTTAGAGACAGCTGTGAATCGTAGCTTTATCTGTAATGGAAAAACCTTTTTCTTTTTTTTTTTTTTAAATTTTAGACGAGATATCGAGACATTTTCCGGTCAAACTTGCAGTGGCAAAACCAGGTATTTAAAGCCAAAGCAAGATTATTTTCAACCCAGTGATTTTTGTGCCGGACTTTAACTTAAACCACAGTGTTGTCACAACATGAAATAGAATGTTTGAACATATCTACCATTTGCAGAAAGATATAATGCCTAATTTATTCAGTAATTAGATTGATTGTATAGGGTTCAAAACTCCTCTCTGTAGTTTGTGCTATTTTGTCAAATTATATGTAAGATCAAGTTGTGGTTTGATCCATAACAGCTTTAGGACCGCTGGGGTGGCTTGAGGCTGCTTCATTGCAGCTAATTATCCTCCCTTCCTTCCTTGCTCCTCCATCCTCTGGTCCGTGACCTGGATACTGATCAAAGTCTGCCATCAGTCAAGACTTTCCAACATCTTATAGAGAAAACAACAGGTGAGCCCTGTGCAGACATTTCTTGTTTTCATTTTGATTTCAGCACGGCAGCAGGCCTGCTTTCAGGATCAGCTGATCTGCTGGGACAGTGAAAGCAGCAGCCACCTGCTGTGGGAGAGAAGATTTTGGCAAACCGGTTAAAAAAGAAACAAGAGCACCAGCAGAAGCTCTGACATTTATTCATAAAATATGCTTTCTGAATCAGTGAGTCCTGAAACAATCGCTGCAACCTTGGCTAAAAAAAACTGCTCTTTTCCTCTTCTTTACTGTTCCTCTTTTGTTCCAAGTGCATTTTGGCCTAATTAGGAAACCTGATGTCCAAATATTTGTCCTGCACAGCTGCACAGATGCAGTTAATATCTGTCAACTGCAGGCTACTTTTAGGCTCTTGAATGTAAAAAGTTTATTTTACTCAGAGCATTAAAAGCTTATTTGATTGCTGTCTCATGGCTCTGTTCCTCTATAATCAACTTACCTTAGTTTTCTTTTGGTGCAGTTTCTTTCTGTCACATTCAGATACTCTGATGTTGCAAATCACAAATGCATGCAATTTGTACATTTCACCTGCAGCATATCAATGTTTTAATTGTACATATCAGCGTGACAATGACACCATGGCAAGATGGCTGCTATGCCTTCAACAAGGTCAACAAGTAAAACTGATTAAAACCTGGTAGAACCAGGCAACCTTTTCACCTGTTTCCAATCTTTGTGCTAAGCTAAGTTAAGCTAATGGGCTGCTGGTTGTAAGCTTCATATTTACTGACATGAGAGTGGTCTGATCTTTCACTCTGAGGCCCAATCTCATTTCACCCCTTGCCTCTGCCACTTAGTCTTACCCCTCCGCAACCACATTTAGGCATAGGGGTGTCCCGATTCTTGTTGATACAGAGGGGTAAGATGAAGTGTCAGAGCTAAATGGCCCTTCAAACAGATTTTTCAAGGGCACACTTCAAACGGAGGAGTTAAAGATTTGCCACACAAATCATAAGTAAGGTTGCTGCAGGAGCGACAAAGGTGAACAAAGAAACTCACAAATTAAGTATTTTATCTGTTAGAGATGTAGAAATTACAACAACCATTGTATACTACACTGGATCTTAATTTGTGTGCAGTCACATCATTTGCGCAACTGAGGGGAATGCTCACAGCCCACTTACATTCAGAGAAGGGGGGGACTTTCTATTTTGTCTTTTTTGTCTTTCTATTTTTTTTATTCTGTCATTAACTACGGCTGATATAACCATTATTGCTGCACTGTATCAGTTGCAGAAATCCCATAACATCATCCCATAGTGTATTGTGTCAGACCGCTCCGTTTCGACACACATATTCCTAATTCTGGGCAAGAATGTAAATAAGTGTATATGTAATTTGTTTCCTGTTTGTTTTCTACCTTCATCTTGATACGTAGCTAAAAACAACTCCTCCCTAAAACTAAACATATTTTGTATTTAATTATTGATAAATACCACTGGCTGTATTGTTTTCTTCCTACCTGCCATCAGTTTGTGTCACATCTACCTTTTCTTTCTTCTGCATCTGTTTGTTTACACACATGTATGTGACCAAACAAACACAGACATCACCAAGGGATCCTGTCAATCACAGGACGGAGGCCGTCTCCAGCCGTCGACCTCAAACAGAGACAGATACGTGAGAATGACGTCCGTGGTTGCCTTTTCTCCCCAGTGCGTCTCCCTCACAGCCTTGAGTATGAATGAGTGATAAAACACAGAGCACTTACATTCCTGGAAATTAGGTCAGCCACTGCACGAAGCAAAGACTCAAAAGGGGACAGAGACGGAGATGAAAGCCAGCACACTTGTGTGGAAATTTTTTTTACTGCTCCTGTCGACTTTTACGTACACCACGAAACATTAACCACCTGGTACCACTTCAGGCTGAAAAGAGAGCAATTGTGGAGAAAGGGGTGGGTGGGGTTTTTTCCTTCTATTGCACCATTTGAAGCATCAGGGGTAAGTGTGTGACTGTTGTGTAATTGTGTTCATAAGCACTGAGGGCACACAAAGAATGCAGTGTTTCAGCGAGTAAATAAAGGTGATTGTGATTTTTCTCCTGCCTGGATCAAGCCCTTCAAAGCATGCAACATCCCCGCCTCACCCCCTCTCCTGTCCTCCCCCTCTCACCCCATTAGATAGCTTGTGTTTCCTGTGCTTCCATGGGAGCTTCTAATTGCCTATTGTGCTTGCTGCTCAGCTGTCTCAGTGATGTGCAGTGACAAGTCGCATCCTCAAAAAAAAAAAAAAAAAAAAAGAGATGTGCTCCCGAGGTTCACCAGAAAGAGTTCGTCTTTCACATGATTTTCTCTCCCCCACAAATCTCTCACAATCCTCCCTCTTGTAATGTAAAGTACGTATGTCAAGTGGAAGTTTAATGTATGTCGAGTGGAAAGTGAGCTTGTTCCCGGGGCAACCGAGCAAAAAAAAAGTCGAGCAATTTGTCAGTTTTTGCAGCTCGTCCACAGAAGTTTGTTCAAAGTTGTTCTCGGAAGCTGTGAGCCGTTTTCTGTCTCCACTCAAATGGGTTGGAAAGTCTGGGGAGACAAGACAAAAACGAGTGGGAGAAGCTCTTTATTATCTTTGCAGAAGGATGTCAGCGGTGTTCTCAGGTTGGAAAATCGAAAAGGAGGTTTTTAGAAGCAGTTTCCTTCAAATCGGCATGTCAATCCACATCATTTGTGCACCATTTGTCAGAAAAACTGAGGCATAACCAAGAAACATTTTGCATACAATTTGTTTGACACATTATTACAAAGGTACATGTGCTCATTCACATAATCATATTGTGCAGCACAAAAGCTGCAGAGGAAAATTACATCACATTATATTATATTACATTGGATTAATTTATCTTTATTGTCATTCAGACCACACAAGACGGGCACATAGCAAAATAAAATTACATTGCAACTGGCTCATAAAATCAAACATAAAAGCAAAAAAATTATACTGAGGCATTAAAATATGTAACTATATTACAGTATCAAAGTTATACTGAGACCAACAAATGTTTTACCAAATAAGTTAGCCAATAAATGTGTATAAATATAAATTGCATGTTTGTTGTTTTTTAAATCTAAAATTGCACACAGGAATATTGCACACCTGAGTTGGACTACTCAAAGATTCTGTAATATGACAGATTTTGCAATGTCACTCTTAAATATACAGGAATAAATTAGAAAACACTCTTTCCCTTTCTGGATTGATTTGTCTATCATGAATGTCTGTACAATATGACACCACTGCCAACAGCCAGTTAGCTTAGCTTAGCGGAAACACTGTAAACGAGGGAAAACAGCCAGCCTGGCTCTGTCCAAAGTTAACAAAATAGCCTTCCGGCTATTTTTTACAAGCATGCATGCATGTGTCCCTGTGGTAGGTGATTTGCTAATTCTGCCCATAATCCCAGACCTGAGGATTGTAGCATCAAGCAGAGTGATATCATGGATTACAAGTTTGTCTCGTTTATTCATTTCTCTATCGTCCTCCACCTCCTGCTTAAAGGACCGTAATAGTCTATTTCTGACTCACCATTAGCAGAGATCTCCCCTATCTTCTACAAATGTTAAAATTGGACCATGTGTTTACTTTACTTTATAGCTAAATCACCCTTCTTCTACTGCATTTATTTGGTCAAAAATGGCTGAGTGACAGAGAGAGAGAGAGGGGAGCCTGGAGCCATGGAGACAAAAGTTATTACGCCTTGAAAAATAGCTCCTTACAAGTGCTGCCTTCCTAGCTTCAATATTAGCTTGAAGACGGATTTTGACACAGATGTTCTTTTTAACTTACTTTGTCACACATTTTCAGGTACTTTCTGTAACATTTATCTAATACAGATGAAATGTAAGCAAATATCACATCTCATTGATAAAGCTATTTTGGGAAAAATGGTTGGGGTTTGTGTAACCTATGTGGCCGATGTTAAAAAGGACAACAGCATGTATGGTCGTTAAACGTCGCAAGTTTGGGTGGAGCCTAGCAGTCCTCGAGGCTTCAGCTCTCTCTCTTGCTGTTTTCACTCAGTAATGCCCTGGTTTGAGAGACTCAATCCGATTTTAAATCCCATATTCTGTTTTTAACAGATATATTACAAGAGAGAAAGATGCTGAATGTGAATTTGATTTGAAATTTAAAAAGTCCTTTGGGCTTTAGCATTTTTAGACCCTCAGAGTATTGGAAAATACAGTCATGTGGCTCCACTGGGCTTTAGTAAGTCTATTGGCTGAAATTGTAATAAGACAAAGCAACATTGCCAGATTTATCATCCATAACCATCTCCTCTACGATAAAGAAAAGTCCTGAAAGCAAAACCTGCAATATTTACTTTGTCCACTAAATCAAAACCAGCCCAGTGCTTCTCCTCTGGGCCTGGCTTGTTTCCTTTCCCCTCTGGTCAGCTAATAATTATGTCATTAAGTGACTATTTTAGGAAAATCTTTGGATATTCATTTTTTTCCCCTGTGAATACAATGCCTGCTATTCAGTAGCAGTTCAGTAGCAGGTTAGCAGCAAGTTACATAAACTCCCTTTCAAGCCAGAGCCACAATGGGCTTTTATTTTAAATTATAGAGGAGTCCCTTTGGTGGCTCATTAGATCAAGCTGTAAATACTGTATGTACAGAGTAAAATGTGCTGTAGTCACTGACGGGAGAGCATAACTTAGTTCACACAACTCTTTATCCTTTACACTCCATGAAGCTTGAAATAGGAGTAACACTAATCTAATATGCATGTTCATTAGTCAGGCCTCAGGAACACATTTCATCGTGTTGCTGCTCTGTTTGATTAGTTCACTCCAGAGATGCAAAGTGCTTAAAATGCATGATGTTGTGGGAAAACCCTGGCGCCTCTCCTGCTGTCTGATAACATGAATGTGAACACGCAGCCACAGCTTCTACAGTAAAACAAGGAGGACCAAGGTCAGCCCCTGCCCTCAGGTCCCGCTAACTGTAAATCACTCTCCATATGAGCATCAGCCAAATGCTTAAAATGTAAATGTCCTCATCATGGCGGCTGAACCTGGTGCCAGCCTGCGGGGTCCCATCAGTTTGCAGGCCTGTGGCAGCGCTGGAGCGGAGCTGGCAGGGAGCAGATGGGGGATGGGGCAGATCCCTCTGATGAGCCACTGAGAGAGGTTCACTGATTGCACTCATTTAACGGATGAGATTTAATTTGAGTCTGCTGGAATCGAGAACTGGGACAAATTCGTGGATGTTTTGAAGTTACTCCTTTTGCTTTCTGTTTGCGCAGCTACCTGACCTTTGGCTCCTCGTATATATTGTCAGTTTTCCGCACTCTTAGTTATTTGATCTGGGTAGGGAAAGTGAAGGCAACTGCTTGGCCAGCCTGCATTACCACCACTGAGGGCCCTTGAGCAAGACACTTAACCCCAAGTGCTGCAGATCAGACTGCTGTTGTACTGGGCAGCTTCCAGGTGTGAATGTGATCAGGGTATTCAAAAAAAAAAGCTCGTTCACAGCGAAATTCCCTTGAATAAAATAAAGGCTAAAAAAATGTATCTAAATGTTGTTTCAAAGCCTAAATTATGGAGATGCAATTCTGCTGGAGAATACTGAACCCCTAAATTACTATAATATATTATTTTCAAGATATTTTTTAATGTATGTTTGAGATA
>JAQFJA010000013.1:2317257-2328992 GCA_029874485.1 Naso brachycentron | reverse complement strand
AGGCAGAAAAAAAGAGATTTTTATATTGGTCAAGAATGCCTTACAGCATCTAAAAAATGAGTTCATACAAATGTCATCATCACAATAAACCAGTGAATAAGGAAGTATAGTGAAAGGGAGTGACCCAAGGAAATCAGATCCGAAAAAGGACTCTGGCAGCGCGGAATCGGGACTATTGTCAAGTAGTGACAAAAATTAATCAATAAAATTCATAAATATGTTTTAACGTGACACTAAGCATAAATGTCACATATGCTGTTCTACGTTCGTATTAATTCTTGTTTAGGAAGTGTGCCAGAGGAGAAAGGAGGAGGTCAGGGTGGAGGCAGAGCTCGCACAAGAATCCAGGGTTTGAGGTTCTGTGGTTACGTTTATGCAACGAAAGTGCAGGTTCAGAAAAGACTGATGTTCTGACCGTTACACATCATGTCTGTGGGATTGTCACAAACTTTAATCTCCAGGATTTGTGCAAACAAACACAAATTCCCCTGTTGGAAGTTATGAAGGCACAATATTGATATTGTTTCTTGCGAAAATAAAAGGACGATACCAGTGATACTACATATCATTGTTCATTGTCAACATCAGCCACATAGGTACATAAACCCCACCCATTTTTCCCAAAATAGCTTATCAATGAGATATAATGTTTGTTTACATTTTGTCCATATTCAATAAAGGTTACAGAAAGTAGCTGAAAATGCACGAATACATTAATTAAAAGGAACATCTGTGTCAAAATTTTCTTTACGCTAATATTCGAGCTAGGGGGGCAGCACTTGTAAGAAACTATTTTTCCAGGTGTAATAACTTTCGTCTCCACAACTCCCGGCCCCCCTCTCTCTCTCTCTCACTCAGCAATTTTTGACCAAATAAACGCAGACGTTCTCTTCAGACGGTTGAATTACTCATACATAGCAACTTTCATGTGTCCTACAGTGTTTCTATATCCTGTTTCAACATGAATATCAGTGAACGGGTTTTAAAAATGCAGTCTGAGATCTACTAACGTAAACACAAGGTCAAAAATAGACTGATATGGTCCTTTAATTTCTAAGATTTATGTACACAGACATGAATTATCTGTAAGTCATTTTCCTACTGTCACCAAAACAATGTGTGCACAAATCTTACTATTTATTAATATATTGATATTAAAGTGTAAAAATTACCTTAAACTTTCCTGTATTTCCAATTATACAGGCTGAACTTTTTATTCCCTGACTAACCACCGCCTGCTGCCAGCAGTTTCAGTCCTGCAAGGAAAAACTACTTTCCACCACCTTCCATCACCTTCAGCTCAAGATCAGAGGAGGATAAGAGGATAAAGAGTAACGTCTTACTTAATCATCACTCTTCAAAAGTACTGTATGACCCTTAAGAAGACTTTGCTGTAGCTCTGGATGACTGTCAACTCTCCTGTTGTCTAGGACAGTTTTTTTCTCTGTCATATACAATGTTCAAATACAGCCCATCAGTTTATTTACCACGTATTTAATCTGGTACAATAAGTGAAGACTTTATATATATATTTATTTATATATACATATGGGTAACACTTTATTTTGATAGTCCATCTGTTGACACTTAGTAGCATGTCAACAGTATGTCAGTTAATATTCAATAATGCTCTTTCAACACATAAGTAACATGCAATAAACTAAGTAAGAGTTGACTATAAGGTGCAAGGTAAAGCTGAACAATCAGACAACATATCACAACAAACCACATCACTTCAGTACAAGACACGCCCCCCGATGTCTTTCCCTAATCCTAGCCAAGTAGTCTCAGTGCCTAATCCTAAAGATTTCATTTTATAAGAATGATTGATGTGTCTTTTTTGTAAAATTACTGTATTAATGTGTTTTGTTAATAGGTTATAGGCGTTTTACTTTTCTCAAATGTTTTCACTTAAATTGGATAGTCCTAACACACATCCACAAATACTTAATGACAAATGACTACTAATCGTCTGTTCATACGTTAAAGACTTTCTCCTGTTCTCAGCAGTTTTTCACTTTATTTGGATAGTTCTAACACATGTCTACAAATACTTAATGACAGCTATCTACTAATAGTCTGCTGATAGTCAGCTATAGATTACTATCATGCTCTTGATCATATGTTGACATCACACTGTTGACTTCAAATGACAATATGTGATAGTCAACTTAGAAGTCTCAGTGTAGGCCCACACATAGCTGAGTATTGGTTAATAACCTGGTGCAACAAAACATAGTGACAGTCAACAGACATTTCTGTTAAATATTAACTGACACTGTTGACATGTGACTTAATATCACAGTGATAACTTGTAGAGTGTCAACAGACTATCAAAATAAAATGTGACCTACATATGGACCAGTGGGTAAAAGTATCTGAATACATTTACTTAAGTACTTTAGGCTGCTAAATTACAGTGTCGAGATACTCATTCTTTTCAGTCTGTTTCCAATGCAAAGCAACATGTTTCGATAGTTTTCTGAAATTATTGCGTGTTTTAGTGCCCAAATGCCTTTTTTTACATGTTTTGAGGTTAAGCAATTAATTTGCAGAACATTTGGATTAAAGACAGGCTGAGTTATTCTCACTGTACAGCAAAATATGTTTTTAAGACTCATACTAAGACAGAAATGTCTTTATATTATCCAGGTTTTTGCAGGTTAAATGGCCAGATGCTTTTAAAAAATAGTTACTAAACAAATGCTGCTTAGAATCTAATTCATCAGTAAAATAATCCTTTGATTTACAGACTATGACATGAAGGGGAACATTTGGCTTTAATACTTTGCTTTGATACTTATGTGGATTTTTTGGAGTACTTGACTAAATTAAACAATACAGCTTGCACCAAAGATATGGACAAGCAAACCTGCAGCCACTCATACACACACATAAATGCACAAAAGCCGGCTGAAAAGTGATGAAGCATCTGCTGACTCATCCGTCAACTGACCACCTGACTGCCGCCTTCACTTCACACTCCAACTGACGATTCTCCTCTGGACCTTTTCTCCCACAAAGAATTTCTTTCCAAAAAGCTGGAGGGGTGGCTGATGAAAATTTTGCTGATGTATCTCCCCACTACCACCACCACCACCTTCCGCTTGAACTGCTATCACCCAATCAAATCCACCTTTCTACCTCACTCAATGAGGAGGAGATAGGAGTTAAGGTGACCTCGTTCTGAATGAGGCCAGCGAGGCTGTATAATTGGATACACCCTGACGTGAGATTGAGTTTATTCCAGAAAAAAAAAGGCTCTAACTGACCTGCTTTCCCCGAGTCTTTGCTCCAAGATGGATGTTTGTGAATGAGAGTAATCACTTTACAGAGGCTGAGATGGGGCTCGGAAAGAACAATCAGTATAAGCAGCAGCCCCTGCGACTCCTCACCATGCAGTAAGCACACAAGAGATCGACTTCTTCTACATTACATGTGACTTCTGTGAAGGTTGATCACAGGCACGGACACAGATGTTCTATCATCTGTATTTTTAATGCATCTGTGACATTGCTCTATGGATGGCAGTGTTAGACCACCATGTTGTAGGACTGGGTATTGGCAAGGACCTCTCGATACACATCAAGATACATGAGTCATGATACAATTTATTTCAATATATTGTGATTTGATGCATATTGCGGTACATTGCAATATTCCACCTAGTTTACTGAAAATTGAAAAAAACAGAGCTGAAATACAAATTGCTGTGTACGATCTGGGTATTCTTTATATATTGCATCATGTTATACTAAGAGTCAGCAGACAAATTGAGTCAAACCAATTTAATTCAAAATTTCCTTTCCAATTTATTTCGGTATTGGAGGAGGCAGTAGTTTACAACCCATTCAAAACATGTTTAGTTTTGGTTTTTTTTCAAAACATCGATTTTTGGACCTAGAAATGTTGTACCATGTCATGTATTGCAAAGAATTAGCATTACATTTTTAAGTAATTCATGTTTCCCAAAGGACAAAGCCTATTGACTACACTTATCTACTGAATGAATTCAATTTCAATGGACAAGAGTTGCCTTCAGTTTTTATATAATGATGAATAACAAGGTTGCATCAAAAAAAAATATTGTTTTAAAGGACTGTACCAGCCTATTTTTGACTCCTCAGCATTAGCAGAGATCACTCCTATCTTCTACATATGTTGTTAAAATTTGACCATGTGTTTACTTTAGTAGATCTGAAACTGCATTTTTATAGCCCATTCACTGCCATTCATATTGAAACAGAGTATAGAAACACTACAGGACACGTGAAAGTTGCCAGGTGTAGGTAATTCACACGTCTATTGAGAACGTCTGGGTTTATTTGGTCAAAAATCGCTGAGTGAGAGAGTGGCCGAGAGTCATTAGTTCCTCACAGGTGCTGCCTTCCTAGCTGGAATATTATTGTCTAGAAGGATTTTGACACAGACACTCTTTTTAACTAACATTATCACACATTTTCAGGTACTTTTTTCAATGTTTGTTGAATATGGATAAAATGTAAACATAATATCACATCAATAAAGCTATTTGGGGAAAAATGGGTGGAGTTTATGTAACCTGTGTGGCTAATGTTGATAAAGGACAATGACATGCACAAACACTGGTGTGGTCCTTTAATTCTTTATGTAAGTTGGATGAAATACCTCCATACCTGTAAGCCATCCACCAGCTGCTTTGCTATTAAAATCTAGTTCAACATATCCATAGCACGAGAGTGATTTCACCCAAAAAATAACACCAGATTGCACTTCACAAGTGTTTCTTGACTGACACACCCCTTTTTGGACCATTCTACCCAGCTCTGTGTGTCTAGTGCATGCACATGTGCAATTTCCTGACTCTGATCAGAGGCAGCACCATGTCTGCAAGGATCTCCATCATACACACCCAAAAATGAGCCAAACTTCATGTCAAGGATCATGACCACTGACAACAGTTGTGTCTACAGTGCAGGAACCAAACAGCAGTCATCACAGTTAAAGAGCCAACAGTCTGCAGGACCGAAGACGATGTGTCAGGTCAGGAGGGCAACCAGGAGCATTCTGATTGTTTTCTATGACATTTATGGTGCGGTGCATCATGAATTCAACCTTCAAGGTCAGACTGTAAATGCTATCTTTTAATGTGACGTTCTGAGGCATCTTAGGAAGACAATTCTGTGCAAACAACCTGAGATGTGTTGCAGCAGACAAGTTTCTTGCCTGCAACAACACAGTTATCACTCCACAACCCTCTGCTTGCTGGATTTGGCTCCTTGCAACTTCTTTCTGTTCTGAAAATGAAGTTTGGTCTGCAGTTCGTAGCCGTAGAGCGAAGCTTCAAGTCCATGGTTCAATCACAAATACACACAAATACACCACTGGTCCCAAAGCTGTGTGCAACTCAGGTGCTGATGCTGATCAAATGATGAAACTTGGAGTATTTACTTAAGAGAGCTAAATGCACATTACTGTGCAGCTTTCCATTTGTTCAAGATGGCACCCCGTACTTTCACAGTGTGGTATTAGTACTTTTGCTTTAGGAGGGAATGTGAATACTTATTCCACCAGTGCATACTTGACCTTAACTTGTGGAGCTCAGCGGTAGAAATAAAACAGACAAAGAACCACTGAACCCAAAAATGACCTGATCCAATGTAAAATGTCAGAAAGGAAGATAGCAGTTCTGTCATTTGTGTTCAGCAGAAAAAAATGGGATGAGACATTCTTTCAAATCGTTCTTCAACGCCTACACTATGCAGCATGTGTCTGTTACTGATATTCCTGACAATGAAAATCTCTCTCTTTTCATTCGTGCAAATGATTGGTCAGGGTTCAACGTACATTCTGACATGTCTCTCAGCCTCTCACCAAATCTGACATACAGCATCTCAAAAGACAAAAACATTGTGTGGCCAGATCTGAGCATAAGACCACTTTGGTAAAGACTGGACAAAGCAGCTCACTATATTAAATACCTCAGAGGACAACACTAGGAATTACAGTATTAAGAAGCTTTAAATCCACGGCTTCTGTCTCTCCCAGCCTGCTGTATCTCACTCTGCAGACACACACATCCTCCACGCTTCAGTACATTTTCCTCTCTCTATTCTTCACTCAGTCTGTCTCACTTTATCTCTCCTTCTTCTTTTCTCAGCCAAATATCCTCCCTCTGTCTCTCCTCCTGTCTGTCTTTCACATTTTTTTCACTTTCTGATCCCTCTGTCTGTCCCCTGCTCTAATTAATTCGCTCATCTCTCTCAGGCTGTGATGATCAATGATGTCCCACTAATTTAGTTTGCCACGCTCACAGTGCAAGTTGGACACTATCTGGTGGAGTTGGTGGTGGTTACATGTCAGCAGTGTATAAAATGAGCCCACCTCTGAATATATAGGAGGCTGTATTAATATCTCTGTCGCAGGCTGGAAATGAAGCAGAAATTGAATTTTGAGGCCGACCGCTTCTTATTTCAGAAGGCTGACCTTCAATTCTCATACTAAGTGAGGGTGGATGAATATATTATATATGTGTATGCAGAAACAGCCCACACACACTCACACCTACCAAACTGCATCTCCTTCCGCAAAGGCTTTTTGAACATTTCTGCAGGGCCTCATGCAGCGTCCAGAGGTCTAATGACCTTCTCATGAGACGGTCTCCAGGGAGGAATTTCATGCATTTTGAGATGAACCAAACCATGACAGTAAATGTGTGCTCTTTCACACCTGGATGGCGCCTCTGCCCATCGGCTCCATCTCCTCCCCACCCCTGATTCCAATTCAGCTCCACTAATCCATGATAGAGGCACGGCAGGGTCCCCAGAAATCAGCGGCTGGGTCAGATATTTCCTATCCACGGGGGATTATCTGAGCCTGCCTCAGGAAAGTAGAAAAAGAAAAGAAAAACTCCATATCTTGTATTAACAGCCACCAAAAAGCAGGCGGGAGATCAAGTTTTTCCTCGCTGTTGAGGTTTATTCATCGCAGTTAAAAGGATAAGCTAATTTTATGGGAAAGGCGTTAAATTCAACGGCGTTACCTTGACAATCAGCCCAACTTTAAAGCTTTGCATCAGACCATCGGCTGAGAGGAGCCTCAGCGAGATAAATCATCCCGGGGCTCGAATATCACAGATTTAATTAGGTTGTGAAAAGTGTGTGATGTTGTGGAAGAATCCGTGCTGGCACAATTGTTCACGGCATGAATCTTTTCAGAATGGGAATGGAGTGTACAGCCGAAGTCTGGGAAGAGTTTTCTGTGCGAGTCTCTTAGCGGACCACATGGTAGAAGCTTTCATGCCATCTGTGCCTCAGTTTCATCGTCTTTAGTGGAAACGTGGCAGGATTTATCACAGGAGAAGCACAGAGGGCTCAGCTAAAAGAGGACATGGTGGTATCTGACAGCGTGAAGGCAGCATGGCTCAGAGAGTACAGCTCTGTCTGTCTGTTCTGTCTGTGAGTCTGAGCAGCAGTTTGTTGCCTAATAATACAAGATTATAGAATGAGTTTAATGTAAGTTTTGGTTTTCCTTGGGGGGGTGGGGGTAAAAATACATTTTAAAACACTAAAACACACATAATGGTTACTGGTAATATATTAATTTATTTGTTTATATAGTCATTCATTGAATGAATGATAATATATATAAATTACATTCTGGGTCCATTTTGA
This sequence comes from Naso brachycentron, assembly GCA_029874485.1. Taxonomy (NCBI): domain Eukaryota; kingdom Metazoa; phylum Chordata; class Actinopteri; order Acanthuriformes; family Acanthuridae; genus Naso; species Naso brachycentron. The sequence continues at coordinate 2,321,340 of JAQFJA010000013.1, read as the reverse complement.
ACACTACTGGCTGTTGGGCTGTTTCTTTAAACTGTTTAACTGTTAATTTTAAGATGCCTTACTTTCATTTTAATTTTTCCTGAGAGGTCAGGTGTGCAGGAGTTAGTGGCATCTAGTGGTTAGGTTGCAAACTTCAACCAACTGAATTTTTATTTATTTTATTTATTTATTTATTGAAGATAGGGGCAGTGCACAATAATTAACACTGACATGTAAATATGCTAGATTATAGCCATAGGCTAATTTCCATCTGTTGTCCTTTGGCATTTATACACAGGCACTTAACACCATATAACATGCATATAATGCAACATGTAAAATCCAAAACACAATGAACTGTACATGAGCTGACATAGACATAAATACAATACACAAAAAGTAGCTATGTGATGTTGCACAATGCAAACCAGGAATAAGTGACAAGTTAACGCAAGACTTTTTGTGCAAAGGTACAGAAGCAGGAGGTTAAGAGCCTGGAAGAATAAAGTGCTAAGTGCCTAAGTGCTAACTGCATACCATAATAGAGAGATAATGCAAAGTGCAGATGTAAAGTGCTGGTAATTGCACATCATACGAATAACAAATATATTTCACATCATAATAAATTGCTGATGTAAATTGCACATTGCCCTATTGCATGTTAATGTAAAGTGCTGATGTAATTGCACATAGCCTTATTGCACAAAGTTTGCATGACCAGATGTGATGCCACACCCTCAGAAGACCCTTAAATACAGCGAAGCCGGAGCATTCCATGACTGAGGTGGACAGTTTGTTACCACTGAGCGACAGAACATTTTGACAAAATGTCCGTCTAAGTGGCACCTCGCAGTCACTGCTGGTGGTGTGGAGTCAATATTGTGGGTTGTGGAGTCAATATTGATATATAATTGATATGAATAACCTCCACCCCTCATTTTTCCTTCCAAGCATGCAGGAGGACCTATGGAGGCCATGAGAGGCCATCTCTTGTGTTTGGTTTCCATTCTGTGTCACTGTAGAAACGCTTTAAGACAACAAAAAACCTAAGATTCTTAGTTTCAGGTGCATTCACTGATAAAATTATGTTAATTATTATTGCAGTCAGTTTCTGCCATATTCTTCCACTACACATTGTACACTGGACCTTAATATTGCTTGTGTCACAGTATTATTAGTTGTTACAGATCAGATGGTAAAAGAAATCAGCTGGAGCTTCACAGGTGTGTGTGTGTGTGTGTGTGTGTGTGTCTCTTCTGCAGTCCCCCACCTCTTCTCTCCACCACGTTACATAACCAGGATTAGCTCATTTCTCCATCCTGCATGTTATTGTTTGCTAACCCTTGCATCCCATAATCCTTTTCTGGAAATGAATGCTCAGCCTCTGATAGCCACATCTGGTATGCGTTTCTGGCAATTAGGTCTGTAGGGGAACATGACGTTCCTTCCCGCCCTCTGAGGGGCCCCAGCAACACGTGTTTGCAATCTCCCTCTTCCTGAATTTGGTCGTCACTGGCATTCCTCCTGTGGTGCTTGTTTGGGTAAAACGCCCTGTGTACAGGCCCGTTCCTCTGCAGAGCTTAGACTGAAAAGCCCCAAACATCGTGCTGATTATTTCTGGGTGGGGCAGCAGCAATGCCAAGAACTCTTTCAGAAAAACAACTCAGCACTCTGCAGTTCACAGAGTGCGTGTGTGTGTGTGTGTGTGCATGTCATCTGAGCTGATCTGTTCAACAAGTGTAAATATTGTGACATTAACCATGTGGGTTATTCCTACAGAAAACAGCTAAATGTCTTTTCTGCAGCTGAATTAGTCTCTTTATCTGCGAGTATTTCCCAGTAGAGACATTTGTCAGGTGTGAAAGCCCATTTATGTAATGAACATGTCATAAATATGAGAACTGCTTTACCCTTAAAAATTAAACAGAGTTTGTGACATTTGTTGCTTTTTGGGTCTCATATTTTTGTAGGGCTGGGCATTGTTAAAAAGAATTTTGAATTAGATACAGGTACCAATAACAATTAGATGACTTCGATACTGGTTCATGAACAATACGTTTTAAGATACCAATTTTGTCTAATCTGTTTTAAGAAAAGATTACATGACAGATACTTATGGTCAGCTCTGTCTCTGGGTGTTACCTGGTGTTTTTCGCACAAAACACGAGTACAGCCAATAAACAGTACTATTATATGTTGGCACAGCGAGCATGCTGCATGCATATTGGCTCACTGATGTTGATAAGATTAACTCCTTTGGTCATTCAGTACCAAATTTTAATACCTTACATTTTTTGATATTTGAATTCATTGAATTGAGGCAGTTCGGTCCATACCATAAAAGTACTGAAGTTCAATACCCAGCCCTATATTTTTGTTCTGAATAATGATTTGAAAAGTTTCCACACTGCTGTATGTGGGGTGAAAAAAGTTTAATTTGGATTCATCCAGGGACCGACTCCAGATCTTAGCCAGTACCTCAGCCAAGGGTACTGATTGGAGACAGACTTAACATACATGTTTTGGATGGTGGGGGACCGGGAGGAAACCCACAGGGAGAACATGCATACACCAAAGCCCCATCTGCACCTGGAATCAAACCCAAGACCTTCTTGTTATGAGGCCACAGTGCAAACCACTGATCCACCATACTGCCCAAAAATAATGAGAAATGCAACAGCGACCAAAGTCACTGAGCCACTGAGCATGCAAAAAACTAAATATGCCCTCTCAGATGCCCCAATAAAACATGTTAAAAAGTCCCCACTACAGCGCCCCCCCGCTGGAGAAAATGTGATGCAGTAGAGCAAGGCTGAGCATTACAGTACCAAAATCATATTTTAGGATTTTCTTAATGTTCAGGAGTAAGTCTGAGCTACTTGTTAGATGTCAGAAGCACCTTTTTCAAAACAGACTAATCAAAATAAAATACAGTGTTTGAAAGCCTTCCTTGCTTGAAATAGTTTCAAAACTATTAAAAATAGCCTATATGTAAAATACAGTAAATAACAAGGCATAGTGGAGGGCTTTTGGCCTCCGCCCCTCAGACAACCTCAGTCCACTGCTGACTTTAACCTCCTGCATTGCCACCACACCACCATCACCACCCTCTGATAACCCTGCTCCATTAAATCCACCTTTTATCCAAGTGCTTTCCTTTACTTCCTGCGAAACGTGGACCATTTTCTTTGGGTTCACTGCCAGCGCTGGCTGTTCTACAAGTCCTGAGGCCTGCGAGGTGCACTTTATAAACACAGGTCATTTGTCAAGTGAAAGACATTAGAGTGTGAAAAGCTCCAGGTATTAAGAGCGCAGAGCTTGGGCTGATCTATCTACCGCCACCTCAGCGGTGGGGAAATGCTGAGCATGCAGCAAGCGGCCACCGAGGATCATGATGGACCTGTTTTACAGCTCAGCTCTCCGTGTAGGTAACAAGTGGACACGCTGAACTTTGCAGCTTCTGCTTTCCCCTGTGTTCAGTTATTACTGCACATGATGCCTGGAGACCTTACTCAATATTCATTTTCACAGAACACTGACTTCATATCAGGCAAGGCCACACGTGGTTTTTGTTTGTGTCACAGAGGACGGACAGACAGGATTTGTCAGGGTTGTTGTTGTTGTTCTGATGCTCTCTGATGTGTCTGAGTGGGACCGAGGGGGCGACGCTCCTCAAGCTAAGAGCTGCATGATACTGCAAATCATCCCAACGAGGAAAATAGGTAAAAACGCATCCTTGACATTTGCATGTGAAGCTCATGAGCAGCCGAGCATCATGTGCTTCTGCGTTTGACCTTCTTAACAAAAATATAAATATGAATAATAATGGTCTGAAACAAGAGAAGGTTCTTGATTCCTCATTTTCCTCTAATGTCAAACTGCGACTGTGATGCTGACATATAAGGGAGAAATAATGACTCTTTAATTTAACATAAAATAATTGAAAACCAGATTTTTTTTTTTTTTATTGCAATTGCTCATCAACGGGGAAAAATCAGTAAAGAGCCACAGCTAATCCGTTATACTGTACTTTGCCAGACATTAAAAAAAATAAATTCAAACAAACTTTACATAAAGTACAGCACTGAACAAATTTACTGCAAT
>JAQFJA010000013.1:2291696-2303147 GCA_029874485.1 Naso brachycentron | reverse complement strand
TGTGTGTGTGTGTGTGTGTGTGTGTGTGTGTGTGTGTGTGTGTGTGTGTGTGTGTGTGTGTGTGTGTGTGTGTGTTGCTATATGCATTTTACCTACAGTTCAACACACTTTGTTCAAAAGTCAGTCTGGGTTTATCAACATCCTGCTTCTCCTCTCATCGCCTGAAAAGGGCAGAACAAAAATAAAAAAGTTAAAAGAAATATTATAACTAGGTCAGTGTTATCAGTGTTGCACTATAAAATCTGATTTTTACCTCGTTCCCAGTGTAACGGTGGCGGCTCGTCTTCATCATTTTCCTCATCTCTTGGCCTGTGGTACATCACTTTCCTCTGATGGCTTAGCTCTACTACTCAACAGATTAATAACCAGGAGCACAAAAAAATGCAGAAAAATGCATTTTGAAGAATGACTTAAGGCCAAAAGAGGAAGCAACACACATTAACAATTTTCTACAAGAACACCACATTTGTTAGTTCCCTTAATAATCATTTGGTGGCATAAGGTAAATAGTGCAACAGGAACCAAACAGGAGTTGCGGGCTTGCCGAGATAATTTTTGAAATTCATCGTCATTTACTGTTTATTTTGTGTGTGTGTGTGTGTGTGTGTGTGTGTGTGTGTGTGTGTGTGTGTGTTTCAATCTCAGCCATCGACAAAAAACAAAATAAATTAATACGTTTGGAAACAAACCTGCTCCATCTTGAAAGCAAAAATCTAATTATGCTGCACAAGCTGTTCGTGCAGATCGACAGAAATGCAAAATGAGTGAATTTTGTTGAGTCCGGAGAAGACTGATGCTGCAATACCTATACAACCATACTGTATAGAAATCCACAATAGTCCTAATATGTTGTATTTTAAACGCAGTCAGCCAAAAAAAAAGAAATGAAAAATTACCAGGATGTCTGACTCTTTGCCTCTGAGCAGCAAAAAATACATCACATCCAGTGAGATGCTTAGAGCGTTGTTCAAAGTCATGTCACCTGACACAGACTCAGATCTGAGTGTGAGGTGCAATGTTTTGATGAAATATGTTCCTATTATATGCATACTATTGTAACTGTGAACTCATTCAAACCAGGGCTTAAAAGTTTACTGTGGCTTTTCAATAAGTTAGATACAAAAGTTCATTCAATCCTTAGTTTGCCTTTTTTTCTGCTTTTGATTATTTTACTTGCAATTTTTTTAATATCAAAGATTTGTCACCTTTATTTTTTTTTTTACTTATTTTATTTATTTATTTTTATTGTCTTTTAAACAAAATTTCTATCAAACCTGTATTTGTTGTATTTGCTTTTACCTTTTAATCTTAACATTTTCTCAATATCTGATTTTTGACATGTATTCTATGCCTTTGTAAAGCACTTTGAATTGCCTTGTGTCTGAATGGTGCTTTATAAACATGCCTTGCCTTACCACATGTAACAGTGCTTAATAAGAGCAGCTGCAGTACATGCTAAAAGAAAAAAAGTATACGACTTGTGACTTGAATTTGAACTTTTGTACTTGTTTTTTTTCTACAAGACATGCGAGTGGCTAGGTTCAACCTTGTCGCTGCAGAGGTTGTGCTCGTCTCCTCCTGGGAATCACGTCACCATCTCCCCGCCTGCCCTGCTCTGGCGTGGTCACATCTTCTCTGCAGAGTCTGTCTATGGAACAGTTTGTACATTTATGACATATTCCTAATAAAATGATATAATTAGAGTAAGAAATGGCTGCCAAAACAGCACAGAAAAACACAAAGTCAGCTGAAAATATGAGAGGGAACTCCTGGCAGAGACTCACCCTGACATGTTCTGCACTGCTGCTCACTACTCGTCATCTCTCCGGTCTCACCATCAGCTGACTCCTGCTTACAAAGATCATGACCTTCCTCCTGGTTTACAGGATCTGAGGGATCTTTGTAATGGCCTCGTTTATGCCAAAGTTTTGCAGCATGTCTCGGGGAGACAGGATGAGCCTTCCTGGGCGCAGAATGCTTCCTCACAACCACTTTAATAGGCTGCCCACACCCTCTTCCGTACCTGCTGTCCTCCTCAGAGTCTCCCTCGTCATTGCTGTATTTCTTGGAGCTGTGGGCTTTGCTCATAGCTCTCCCTTTTGCAAGGCCTTTTCCACAGCAGGCGCATATGAACCCCTTTGAACATTGCAGCCACACTTCTCCTACTTCCTCAGCAGCTTGTGCTTGAGACCCGCTCACAGCTTCTGCAAACCTCCTGCCTGTATACGCAGGTTTGGGGAGGAGATCTACATCATCCAGGTCTGTGGAGAACATCTCATCTCTGGAGGAAAGCTCATCCAGAGATGGACTGAGAACACTCATCCGCTCGCGGGTTGTGTGCATGGACAGGTAGTTGTAGTAGTAGGGAGCAGCAGGGGATGAAACGTGGCTCGCTGCAGCATCTCCAGGTGTCAAAATGCTCTCAAAGGGCAGCTTGAGGATCTGATAGTTTTGATCTACTTTTTGATGATCTGGCTTTGAGAGTTTGTCGCTACTTTTAGCATCTGTGAGCACTGGTTGATTGGAGTTAAAGGAAGAAGATGGCACTGCAGCTGTTGAAGGCAGGACTGGGTCCAGTCTCTGCTGCAGAAGCTCTTCAGCGTCACATTTGGGAACACTTGGATCGGTCACTGAGGTACCTGACTGGATATCTGTGACCTCTGCTCTCTCAAGAGGGAGCAAGTGTTCATCTGCAGCTGGCTGCTCAATCTCAGAAGACTCTCCATGGACAGAGGAGCTATCAAGGGGCAAATCTTCTTCCAGTCCCCCTGACCAGCATCCCTGAGGACTCAGAGCATCTAAGCTCCTTCGGCTGGAGTCACCGTCGTACACTGCTGTGGTGGAGTCACTGAAGGTCACGGGTGGAGACTCCAAATGGCTTCCATCAGGCACTGAAGGCAGAACGTGACTCTGCTCTGCACTTCTCTTCTCCTCTCCTGGAGAAAACATCCCAGAGGACTGTGAGGCAACACCTGAGTCTAGTTCTCTCTCAGCGACCTGCAGCTCGCTGCCTCGAATCTTACCCAGGCATTCGATGAGTTTGTTTATAGCATCACTAGGGTCTGTTTGTGCCTCTGAACAGGCCATTTCTCGACGCCCATGAGGCTGTGGGTGATATTGCTGGCGAGGCATGTCATTCCAGGTATGACCATGGAGGCGAGGTTCAAACATACGCCTATAATCCATTGGATAGATGGGGGCATGAGGGAAAACAAACCCAGGATACTGCACGTACTGGAAAGGGTGCGTGCAAGGACGACTAAAGTTAAAACCTGGAAAATAAGAACGTAAATGCTCACAGTCATATTTCAGGCAACCAATATTAATTGATTAAAAGAGAAAGAAGGTTTAAATACCTCCTGGCAAACCATAGTGACTGTATGGATTGTTCAGCTGCCAGTGCTGATAGAGGTAGTATGGCTGAGATGGTGGCTGGACATAGAAAAAAGGTCTAGGGTGTTGAGTTCTCTGCTGTCCACTCCCAAATGCATGTGGTTGTTGGCCTCCATCTGCAGGATTGATTGATTGTTTTATTACTATTATTAATGTGTCATGCAGAAATGATGCAGTAGGAATTTCAACACTAAAAATCATATTTTTAAACACATATTTGATTCTTTGCTGAGCTACATCTCAGATGTTACCAACGTTTGGATTTAAATAATATATATAGCCTTTATAAAAAACTCTTTACCTTCCATTTCCTTTCACGTGCAACTCAACCTCTCAGAAATAAAACACTGCAGACGAATGAAAACTACCAAATAAACATCCCCTGCTCTGAAAATTAAAGGCGAACTTTACAGTCAATTGCTCGATAAACAAACTGAAGTAGAGGCGCTTCACTTTCAGGTCCACATGACGTCCTACTAACAAAAGCCGAAACATGTCGTCTCATCAGTCATATAGGAAACACCTGCTGCTTTGCCTGCGCTGTGGAGTTCATGTGCAGGCGGAAAAATCAGAGTTCAGATTCAACATTTTTAGTTTAAGCAAAATAAAAACAGAAACACAAATTATAAAATATGGCCCNNNCCCCAGTCCGTGGAAAAGAACACATTTTATTTTAACTTTTAACTTTTTTTCTGTAGGCCTATCTAAATCATCATGTTACCTTGGCGAGTAGCCTACTGTAGAAATGATAATGTATCAAGTATTAATTTTGACCATTAAAAATCCAAAACTCGAAATTTTAAAACGACAAAAATAATAGGCTATCAAATGCATAGTATAAAGCACTGACGTGAATAACAAACTGCGCATCATCGATAGGCCTTGGCTAACTGATTCTTGCATTTAGTTGAAAAAAAAAGGCTTAATAATAGACTACATATATTCTCACTGTTTAAAAAGTCTAGCCTGAATATAAGAAATTGGATAGAATTGTAGGACTATATATATAGCCTATGTATAACAAAACAAAGCGAAACAGAAAATCCATAATTTAACGGTACACACTTTGGAAATTAGTAGTAGGAATACAATTATGGTGCAGATTCACTTTGTATATCTAGATTTATTGTTCCAAATACAAACCTAGTAGAATTTAAATTTTTTCATCCAAAACAATATGAAGCAAAATACATCTTTTTTGTCAAAATCTGTGTCTTCTTCCCTTTACTCTTCGCGTCCTGTAGCGTTGTTTCACCGTCTGTCCAGCAGAGGTCACTGTCCCGCTAAAAACGAGTCTCCTTTGGCTTGGACGCATGCGCAGTATCCTCATTTGGCCTCTGGTCTTTTCGGGCGCTTATGATGCGCTGAAAGGTTGTCTGCTGCTTAGCGCTTCAACACAACAGTTTAATGTCTAAATTCGGCTTGAGGGGCTTACTTGGCACTTTCTGCTGACGAGAAAAGCCATCACGACGGTCTAGTGCGTGGAGTCCGCCTACACTTCATGTAAGGAAGCTTCGACTTTGGCCTTTGGAGTGGTTAACTTGAAAAGTGGCTCATTCAAGTAGCTAGCTAACGTTTACTCAGTTCTTTTAGCAGTTAGCCTAGCTGTGTTTCTGCTAACGTTACCAGCATGACCGCTCTCTGATTTGGCTGCTGCAGAGGTTTGTGTCTGTCACGTCCCTTCTGAAACAAATTCACAGTTGCGCTGATGATAGCAGACCCCTGACTTTCTAATATACACCTAGTAACGTTACGTATCAACAGAGTTGTTAACCTCGGCAGCTAACTCTTGCGTTACCCCGGAACTGTGGAGCGTAGAGAAGCTAAAGTTGCCGCGGTTGAAATCAAGCAAGTATCGCTTCTTTAGCTAACGTTAGCGATATATGATTCGATCGAAGTTAGCTGATTAGGTCAGTTGAGCAAAAACAAGGATATTCACCCCAGTGAACGTTCACCGTAACGTTAAGTTACTTTAAATCAGTACCACGGGTATTCTGGTAATGATGAGGTTTCTCAGGTTAGCTAACAGTTTTAACCTCAGTGAGATGTGTTTTTGTATCAGGCCTGCCTGTCTGCTGGTAACGTTGTTTTTTGCCATGTTTTAGGCAGCAGGGTTTGTTTTGGACATGGTGGAAAGCGATTGGCAATTAATGGTAACGTGCTAACGTAGCTTGCCTGCATCTTAAAAAAAGCAGTCTACGAAATGGTAACGTTACGTTAGCCATTAACAGTGTTCAATTTTTTAATGTACCTCAAAAAGTAACCCGTTAGTTAGCATGTTGTCGCAGCTGAATGCATTGCATATGAACACTTGTTAGCTCGTTCAATAGCTGTCCATCTGTTTAAGCTAGTGCCTTTGAAGTTGATGCGCATAGTCTGATGGCCTAACGTTAATGTTAGGTGACGGATGTACCATGCAATGACCGACGGTGCAAGCCCGCTGTCTCCTTCGCCCAGCCTGCTCAGAATGTTGGTAAACTAACGTTACATCCATTACTACTCAGTAGATCCAAGAGATAACAAAGTAACACGCTGTTAACCGCTACATGTATCATTAAAGCAAACAGATGTTAACGATTTCATTGCTCAGACATCACCCTGCGTGCGGTTTGTCAGTTTTTGTGTTAACGGCAGCGCTAACGTTGGCTAATCTTAGCTGCGGTGTGCTAAAACGCTAGCTAGCTAGCTGCTCTGGCTAACGTTTGACATTAGACATAACAGAAATTAAAGATGTTCTGAATTTCAAGGTTGACAACTGTCACACAGCTTGTTAGCAACATACGTTTTATGGAGAAAATGACATCAACATCGCAGCATCCGACAGACCCGATCCAGTTTGATGCTGAAATGGTTGTAAAATTCACAGAAAACAGCCTCTAATTTGACATGATTCGGCTGATCAGTTTGATAAAACACTTACTGTAAGATTGTTCGCTTTTCCTGATATTTCCCTGTTGCTTTTTGCACAGTGCGCTATTGAAGCAGAATCATATTGTCTACTAGTAGTTGTGGTAGTAGTAGTAGTAGCAAAATTTATGATATTGGTGTGTGTGTTTGTGTTTGTGTGCGCCATTAAAACACTAAGTGGACCGTCTTGGCCTATTAATATCTTACCACCAACTGCAGGGCTCTTGAGTGATTCTGAAGTCAGGTGGCTCGTCTCATCGATTTGCTTTTGTCTTTACTGCATTATAAACTAAATAAATCACAATGTGCACTGGAATGTAGCCAGAAGAAAACGTAGCAATCAAGGTAGAAAGTTTGGGTTTTGGTCGTACAAATGAGGGCCTTGGTGGAAATATTTACATAAATATGAGCCAAAATAACACTTCACCAAACATGTTAACATTATGGCCTCAAATGCAGTCTCATGTATTGTCATGTGAAGAACTAACTGAAGCACAGTCTAGTACTCGGGTGGCTCAGTTCCCCTTCATCATGTCTGATACTGCTATCGATAAGACAACGTTGAGCCGATACCCATGTCAATCCAATCCAGCCTTTTCCCTCTCTTCTCTCAACAAAGCCAGCACTTTGCTTAACCTAGCCATTTAAATTAGTCACTATGTTGCACAGAGTTTAATTAAGCGTTTATGGGAGAGTTTAGGCTAATAAATTAGACCAGATTATTCATTTTCCCCTTACCGATACCTGATCCAGAGATTTTAGCCAATATAGGGCCGATACTGAATAGTGGATCGGCTCATCCCGTGTACTACAGACTATATTTACGTGGATTCGTAATAGTAGCATGATGGCAGACGAAAAGATCTGTCCCCTATTTAATAAAAGCATCATAAGGCCACAATGCTTAAAGCCCAAAACTTGCAAAGGAATCAAGATCGTGAAATAATGTTAAGTGAGGGCGTCTTTAGCAAAGACACTCTGCACTGTAGTATGTAAACCAGAAGATGAATGAAGTAGCTTTTTATTTGCTACAAATGAGAAACAATTTGATTTGGATTCTGTCCTTTTTTTATGCTCAGTTAATTGTCAGATAACAGTTTGCAGAGAGGCTGCTGAATATTTTGCATTCAGGCTCTCTTGTTAACTGTCAGGCTGTCATTGTAGTCTCTGGAAGCGAGGGATGAGGGGAGGGTGGAGGAAGGTACGATGGTAGCAGGTGACCTGTGAAGGGAAACCTTACTGTTAAAGAAACTGTAGTCACATTTGAGAGGGTTTCAGGATCGCTGCGGCTCCGACACAAATTAGATGGATAAAGAGAGTTCCAGGATTTCATAGGAATTTTTTTTTGTATGGCTCGTCTCTCGTTTCTGTGGGCTCTAGACTCATGATTGCTCCCTTTGTTTTTCTTCTGTGTTTTTTAGGCAAGCACTGATGTAGCTGTGTGACGACAGTTGTCGTGTTCTCCCTCTACCTCCGGTCCCCAGTGCCTCACTGCATGACCTCAAACAACTCATAGATCCACGAGGGGAAACAGCCCCTTTCTCCCCCAGGACCCCTTCCTCAGGACTCCTGACTGTGACGCTTGGTAGTTACAACACCGCAGCTTTCTCATCTCATCTTTCAGCTCATCACCAGCAGAGGAAACAACAGAAATATTTCCACACAGAAGTTGAGCACCTCCACTTGGACCAGTGGAGGTGTGGAAGAGCACCCCCACTTCTTCCCTGTTTATCCCCTTGAATCTTTTAAGAATATTTTTTTCTCCTGGTTGGCTTGAGTCCGGTTCTGCCGGCCGTGTGACTTTTCAAAACTGGGGCGCGATTCATGGGATGCAACCATGTCGGATCTCAGTGAGCGCAGGCCGGTCAACACGGACTACGCTGTCTCCCTGCTGGAGCAGCTTAAGTTCTTCTATGAACAGAAATTACTGACTGACGTTGTGCTACTGGTGGAGGATACAGAGTTTCCATGTCACAAGATGGTCCTGGCCACATGCAGCTCCTATTTCAGGTGAGTGACCCCCCTGTGGTGTTGCAGGTGTGGATTAGCTCATGTTGTGCGTCGGCGATTAGTTTTTATCTGAAATTTTTTTCCTACAGTTTCAGTAAATAATGCACCATGCTGTGTTGGGTCTTTGTGTTTAAAGACAGCAGTTATTCCTCTCAGCCTGATTGTGATGAGGCGTAGCTACGTTGTCATTATGTAGCACACTTGTTATGTCTGTAAGTGCTCCCCTCCTACAGTTTCAATGAATAATGCACCATGTCGTAGAGCAAGTGTTACCCAGACTTTACACGAGGGAGGGAAACCAAGGGGATGGTGTTTCCTTGAAAGCTGGGGCAGTTATTCTGTCTCTGGTGTATTTTCTGTACAATAAATGAAGCCACCTCTAACCCGGAGTCCTACAGATGTAGCCCTCGAAGCCCCGGGGAGGCCTCATTTGTACGCACAACATTGCATAATGAAGTGTGTGCACTGCGGTGAATATGACAGAGCAGCAGCCTCGGCTCTGGGAATAGTCCATCTGTACATGACAGGAGCTCATGCTGCATTTGAACACTATGTCTCTCTGTCTCACCCCTCCCTCTTTCACTGCACACACACACACACGCATGCCAAGAAAAGGTCCCGACAACTTGATGCCTCCCTCACACCCTCCTCGCCACAATCTTCCCACTGTTTCCCACACACTCTTTATCTGGTGCGAACACGCAAAGCATTTCCCCTGCAGGGTTCAGAGGTGTCGCAGCGCTTCCTCTAAACTGCTACTCCTTCTGTCCCTCTCTCTGTCTGTTGCCTCTCCTTCCACCTCCTCTCTCCTCGCTTCAGGGGAAAGAGGGGGCAGCGTGGCTCTCCAGAGAGCTCGTTGGGAGGGGAAAGTCTGGTCACGTAGGTCTTGGTGAGAGATGGAGGAAAGGGGAAGAAAAAGAGAGGAAAAAGAGGGAGGGGGTGCAGGGGTATGCCTGCAGGATTGCGTAATACAGCCTGGCAGGTTTAGCCCCTGCTGTGAGCAACACACACACTCACACACCCCCAAAACCCGCACACACGAGGGCAGACCTGTTTTGCAAACAAAGCATTGTTTAAGAATAGAGTTGCAAGTGACAGATAGTTTGATCGTTAACTAATCCATTATTTTTTCTTTTATACAGCTGTGTTTAAAAAATGTAAGAAACAGTAGAAGTAGTAGAGTATTTCAAAGAACACTAAGTTCCAAACTGATCGCTTTAAGGGGTACAAATGATGACTATTTTTAGTATTGACTAATCTGTCTTCTATTGGTCTACAAGTTGCTAGGAAATAGTGAAAAATACCCATCACAAGTTCCCAGAGGCGAAGATGACACACAAAATTGAAATTGTTAGAAGAGCGAGAAATGTTAAACATATGTGCTTGAAAAATTCCTGTAGATTTTTGCATGTTAGACATTGAATATTTTAACTGAACTGCAAAAATAGCAATAATTTACAGTAATTTTACTAAGAAATGCCAGCATTTGAGGAGCTGAAAGCAGCAATGTTTTGACATTTTTCCTCCTCACTAAAGTACCTTTAGAAGCTCAGTCTGAATTTCTATGTCTAAGATACTCTGAGAAATAAATGTATATGCAATTTACATGATTGTTGGAAACCTTTTGTTGGGGCTGTTTACCTGGAAAATAAAGTAATTCTTTAGCAGCAAGTGTGTCCTCTACGGGACAGAGAGAAGAATTGCGCTGTTGGAATGTGCAGTGAAGAAGGTGGTGCCACAGACAGAAAGTAAATAAATCTAAACACAAACAATGAAACAACAGAATCACTTGCTGATGAACTGTGTTTGACATTTACAGACAAGTGCAGCTCAGAAACATCTTTGCACATGTGAGCATTTTGGAACCAAAGACACGGCTATAATAAAAGCCAGTACCAGATCTACAGACGCATAAAATGTCAGGAATTGATGCAGTGAAAGAGGTTAAAGAGGCTCTGACTCGCTCTGAACTCTGATGAATGACAACGTGGAAGTGTAGGCGGCCTGCCAAGGCTGCAGCAACATGGGAGTCAGAGCAGGGAGAAGCCCAGCTGGAGCTGAACAGTAGACAGACAGCCCAGCAGACAGGTGTTGACTGTCACTGTTTGTCATTCAGTAACAGGAAACTGCGTACAACAGAGTACAACAACTGTCAAGCATCAAGTCAGTAGCGACATCTGCTCCACATAAAACAGTGGTATTCAATCACACTCTTTGAGACCAAGAATGTTCCTAGTGTTGCATGCTGGGATGTGCTGGTTTTTCACAGACACAAACAATAGTTCAGACTGAGCTACATTTCACAGTAATGTTGCTTTCAGAACAGGAATGATCAATGGAAAATGATCTTGACAATTTTTCTTTTTAAGTCTTTTTTTTGTTCTTGCCAAAAATATCAAACATTTGCTGCTATTTGTGGTATTTTATATTAATTCAATATACGTTTTGCAACTCTTCATTTTCAAACATGTTTTTTCATAAGACAGCAACCATAAACTCTGTGAAAGCTCATCAATTTGGACACATTGGTGAATCTTAATCAGTGTGAGATCCTTCTAACTTCCCTTTTCAATAACCCCTGCATTGATGTGTTCTCTGACGACCCTACCTCGTTGTCATCTCTGTTCCTGCAGGGCGATGTTCATGAGTGGCCTCAGTGAGAGCAAACAGACCCATGTCCACCTGAGGAACGTGGACCCGGCCACCCTGCAGATCATCATCACCTACGCCTACACAGGCAACCTGGCCATCAGCGACAGCACCGTGGAGCCGCTCTACGAGACCGCCTGTTTCCTGCAGGTCTCTGCATTGCTCTTTTACAGTGAAAGTCCAAGTCCTCCTGTCACTGTTACTGTTAAAGGATCATGTTTTATATTGTCAACAAATCCCATGAAAGGCCCAAAACCAACAATTAATTGATGCGACTGAGTTTTGCATCTATACATCTCATTTCCCTCTGCAGCTGGATGTGTATTACTCCCACTGTAGCAAATAGTCTCCAGCAAATGCACAAATTCCTCCTGTTTGATTGTTTGTTTTTTTTCTAAGGCAAATTACTGAGTCTTTTATAAAGATATTAAACTTTGTATTCAGTCCATATTTAAGTATTTAAAATTTCCTCCAGTCGAAACCAATTGGCCT
>JAQFJA010000013.1:2241354-2253236 GCA_029874485.1 Naso brachycentron | reverse complement strand
GGTAACGAAAGTCGCCCAGTGCAACAGTGCAGCTTAATGATGTCTTTTCAATAGTTTCTGTCCAACAATCAATTTATTGCTGGTTTTGACCTTTTCATGGTTTGTTGATGCTGAGAAAAACGTAGAAAATCACAAAATGTATCCCTTCTCACAGACACAGACTTGTGACCACTCACCACATGAGTCTCTTTGGAAGCTTTTGCTACAGCATCTCCCCTCTCCAAAAAGTACCTGCATAGTTAAAAAGAAATGGTTAGTCACATTGAGGAAATGTTCCCCTGAATCTGGGTTGATATCAAAATAATTCATTTTTTGATTTTGGAATGTGCTGATAACTTTTGGTCAGTCAAAACATCTGGAAGACACAATGTACAAGTGATTAAACGGTGGATCTTCACACCATTACACTTGGAAACAGTTAAATGAAGTCCAACCTACTTGTTAATGTTGGTCTGAAAACTGTCAACTTTGGTTTTCACTGCTGTGATTCTCTCCAAGATTTTCTCCTGCGGTGAAAAGCATCATTAACAATTTGTTAAAACCTCACATAACCTGAGCAAATGGTGTCACAATGCATGAACAGGATGCACATGGAAATGTACCTGGATGGCAACGCCAAAGTCATTTCCATCCTCTATTTTTGGGATGAGGTGCTGAATCCAGCAGGAGACCTACAGTGACAGACGTGTGTTTAACCAAGTAAAAACAGCAAAAACTAAAATCTTTTCACCCAATCTGGTGTTTCAGAAACAGGCTCAGTCTTCATCGCCATAGTGAGAGTGGTCCACTTACGATGATAATGGTCTCTCTCAGAGCAACAATCTCGGGTTTCACCCTCTCCAGAAGCAACATAATCTTCTCATTCCCCTTGATGAAGCCACATTTTGGAGCTAAAGGGCAAAGGGGAGAAATCCTGCATGTTTACCTTCATATACATTAGCCACATTTCCACCACAGGACCAGCAGGGAATAAAGTAACTTCTGGGGAAATTATTTCACCACAGAAAGTCTCTGCTATGAAGAAAGTAGGTCCCAAAAAGAGCAGGATCTTGGTGAAAGGAACTTGGGCGGAAGCCAGGCTATAATGTGCAGATGCCATAAAAAAAAGAAAACACTCTACCTTTCTTCTTCTTCTTATCGTCTTCATTCTCATCAGTCTCCATTTCCTGTGAGATCAAATCAACATGGTTATAAAGAACAAACACAGAGGACTCTAAAAAAGTGCAATCCAAGTCTAATTTCAGGCCTCATCAACCTGATTAGAAGCCTTAAACGGGATGCGGTCCCCTATTCATCAAGAGAGGCGTTTCTGTTTTGTGTTCTGCTCTAATTGTTGATATACATGAACGGGCTAGAAACACCTGTCAGTATTACACAGTAAATTTTCAACAAAACTGAACATTATCACCTGCATGAAGGGAGGATTTATAGCAGGACTGTCATTAGAAAAAAGACCTAAGTTTTAGTTTTGTGTGCTGATAAACTGGCAACAAAGTTTATTTCAGAGTTTGCACCAAGTCAGCAAACTTTAAACTGAAGTATGAGAGGCATAAAATGAGTGAAAGTGCAGATGCATAAAGACATATTCACATAAGTATATATTTGTAAATTTCCTTACATTTTTCAATAGTAACAATACAGACACAGACAGGAAATGTAAGGAGAGAGGGAGATGCTAACAACAATCTTAGTGCTTTAATGAACGGTGCAGCTGCAGCCTTTTGGGCCCCTGAGGATCTAATTTCTTTGGTTGTTTTAACCCTTGAGGATTAAAATGATGAAAATTAATGTTGAAGTGTTTACAGCTCAGCTCATAGAGCCGCACGCTGCATCTTCCTCATAAAACAGCTGATGACACGGGACCTGCCACTTCCAACAGACAGTGCTGAATCGTCTCTTTATTAATCTCATAATCAGACAACATAATGTTGATGTAAAGCAGCATCTCCCAAACTTTGGGTCAGGACTTAAAATTGTTTGTGGGAGCGTTTTTATTTGGCTGCCAGTTGGTAGAAAAGAGTGCAAAGCAATGCTGATATGTGAATTTATTTTTCTATTAAAAACAGATTTATTTTATTTATTTATTTATTTATTTATTTATTTTTCTCTCTGGGTTTATAAAAAATGCAAATACAAATTTCAGGTACATACGTGATGAGGTGTGATGGTTAACATTAAATTTGGCAGATGTAATTATTGCGAAGCGTTTTATTCATCGTTTGCTCTTTACTAGTCGTTTGTAATGGTATGAGTGATAGAAATTCATGATGCTTTTTTTTTATTTTTGGTCCTGAGATACACCTAATTTTCTCTGTGGGCTCTTGGGTTGAAAAATTTGGGAACCCCTGATGTAGGCCTGAAGAGTTCTTACTTAACAATCCCACAGCGAGAAATTAAAAGTGCAGTTCTGCATCTCTAGAAACAGGCGACGCATGAAGTCACAAATGTCCTGGAGGTGGAAAAACCACGTTATCAGAACAGGAGAACTAGTTATAAGCTTGTGGCACTTTGGATAAAACCAGCGTAGAGCAGACAGACATGATGTGGACAGACGTGGTCTCACCTCGTCCTCTGGGGAAGGAGGGTCGGGTATGGGGATGTCCAGAGGAGCCTTGAGCGAGGTCATGTCTGTGATACTGAGGGCATCATCCTGAAAACACAGACAGGATGAGGGGAATACTGACCACAAGTCAAAGGTTAAAGGTCACCGAGCTTCATGTGTTGAATCACTGTGCTGACCCTGAGCAGAGCGTCCAGCTGCACAATCTTCAGGGGGATGTAGTTGGAGAACAAAGTCTCTGCCTAAAAAATAAATTCATGAAAACGAAAGAAGATCAGAGTTGAAGCTGCTTATTTTCGAATAAATGTGTAATTCAGTCAATGTGTGGCTCAACAAACCTCATGATACAGGGACTGGCGAAAGTTTTCCACCTGTGGAAAATGAAAAACACAAGGATTTTTCTGCTGACTAATGTTAAAGAAGCCTTTAAAGTTACTTTCGATTTCCTCTCAGAGAGGGGACTTTCCGTTTCTTTAGCAAATGGCCAACAAATCAACCTCTCTTTACAAACATGTTTGTTTTTGTAACACTAAAAAAACGGTCGGAACACGATATACTGGTCTATTTTCAAGTCTTAGCATAAAGCTATCACATGTAGCACCTGAACACCGCGCGTGAGAGACCAACTCACCTTCACCGCGCTCGCGCTGCTTATCTTCAGAGCCGACGCCTTTGACATGACGGAGCACAACTGTCAGGTTAAACACGAATGAATAAATACGAGCCGAGACGTTTTTAGATGAAATCAGAAGAGCGCGAGTGCAGCAGAGGACAATATGTCTGCAAGTGTGATTCTCTTTTATTTCCTCGTTCAGTTTACTTTCGATTTGAAGTCGGATGATGCACTTGCGCCTCCCACTGTCTCTCTCACTCCTCACACTGTGGCGGGTGTTTTCCTAAATTCCCAGCGGTTAAACTACAGTTCATGTGCTCGAAATACAGCAGAGAACACGGTAAGTTATGTCTACATAAAAGTAAACAGCTTCAATTTAAGTGAGTTCACCTGCGTCTCGTGGTAATGCGGTTAAAATATTGATAAATGCAACGATGAAGAAAAAAGCCTACGTCCAAAATTCCACTGGAGGAGAAAGTACTCATAAACCATATACAGAAAAAGTAAAAGTAGCCTACTGATACCACGCTGTAAAAATACTCCACACGAGTAAAACTCGACCAACCACAGCAGGAAAATCCTGCTTTTACATGAACGCGTCGGTCACGGTCTCATGTTCACACATATGATGGTATAATCGCCACAGCGAACATTTGTCTGCATTGAATAACAGTCGGTTGATTTGGCGACACCTGTGGTCATTGGTGATTACAGCAAGTGCAAATTAAAACTACAGCTCCCAGAATTCCGAGGAGATCCAAACGGCTCCGAAAAACAGACATTTAAAACTACTGAATTTATTAATTACAGAATTACAGAAACAGATGTATTTGTTTATGATGTAGCCAAAAAAAAAACAACTCTGTGAGCTGTTATCAATTTAAAACAATAACAACAAAACAACGTCAAAATACTGCAAGTAAAAATACAACTGTGGTGAAAATACTCAACAAATGTACTTGTGCTTAAGGTGTCAAAAGTAAAGTAACTCTATTATTTTAAAAAATGAAATCAAACTTATATAATTGAATTTTCAGCATAAACAGCATTTAAATATTGTTGCTGGCGAAGGTGGAGACCATTTAGTTAATTTATAAACTAAGACTAAATAACAAAATAACAATGTCAAAATACTTTAAGCAAAAGTCCTTAACTAAAAATCTTACTGTAGTGAAAATACAAAGGTTTAATCAACAAATATACTTGAATTTAAAAGTATCAAAGGTGAAATAGATATTATTTTACTTTTTATTAGTGTATTTAGTGCTAACACTGAAAACTGGAACCAAAGAATTCTACTGATACTGTATTTGAGAAAATTTACTTTGTTTCATCACTGATGTTACCAAATGACAAACTGCCATCAGATCCTTCAGATCTCCAGATTCTATCAAATCTGCATGTTGATGTCAATGAAGCTCATTTGTTGAATTTTTTTCTCCAGATTTCCACAGTTTAGTTTCTCACTGAGGAAGATGCTCATTTGCACCAGTTACCTGACCCACCTGAGGCTTCATCATTCCACTGTGCAAAGCTTCAGAAAGCAGCAAAGTCCTTGAATGGATGAATGTGTGATCTCAGTGTAGTGATTCTAGGTGGTTTGGAGAATCTCAGAGCCAAAATAAATTAAACACCACAGAAAATCTCTCATAACATTTATTAAAAGTTACTTCCCCCACTTGATTCTGTTCATTAAGACATTATTATTTCACAAGTGTTCTAAAATGTAAAAAGAGGCAGAATGTTTTCACATCTCACTCGGTGAATCAAAGGGACTGGACTCAGTGCCTGAGGTTTCATTGTAAAGTCGACTTTTGTGATAACACAGACGAGGGAGCACTTGTTAGAAACTACCTCACCTTTCTTCTGCAGGTGAAATGAATTCAATGGATTCAGTTTATTCAGTATGCTGAGACTTTAGATTGTTCATACTTTCTTAATGTGCTTTCACAGTGAGGACTGTAACAACTACAGATGCATGTCTTTACTGGTTGATTCAGGTATTTATACAAAACTGAAGGTACTGAAGGTAATAACCAAAACATCAGAGAGGAACAAAACATGCAATATTATCTTCTGCTTTAATTTACTATAACTGTACATGGAAATAAAGTGCAACACTCCATCATTCCATGAGGTGGAGCTGCACAGAAATACATAATGCACATTCAGAAAGTGACATTTCCTTTAAAAGCACCTACAAGGAACTTTTTACCGATTATGAAGCAATCTAAATTTAATACTGATGCCTCACATTTCACCTACATCAGCAAATGAGACCATCAGAGAAGTGATTGGTACTTTTCTTCTACAAATGTAACCAAATTGGGGTCCTTTTGGAACAGCACACAAATGCTCACACTAGACAAGATGTACACGACAGCAAGCAGTACCAGTTTTGCCCACATGTGGTGCTGCAATCAACATGAAACAAAAGTTCCTCATAGGGGCTTTAACCTGCAGTTATGATGTCATAAAAAGAATTAATCTAAACAGGCAATTCAGGCTCAGAGCATCTGAATGATTAACAACTATGTAAAAACAAGTGTGTGTCAGTGCGTGTGCAGAGTTTGTGTAGAAGGACAGAGCAGAAGCAGAGAAGAACAGATACACTGATGATTCTCTGTCACATCCAGAGGAACACACAGTCAGTGTGTGTGTGACAGTGGAGCTGATCTCAGAGCAGTTCACACTGCAGCACTGAGAATCGTCTCCACTTGTTGAGATTCCTCTGTCAGTCACTGCTGGATGAAGCTCTTCTCAGAGCCTCTCCACACACAAGCTGCTGCTGCTTCAACCTCTGTGGATCATCAGGACACAGCTCATCGTCTCCACACAAACACCTTTCTCACCACTCACTCTGACAGAGATCACTTCCATCTGATGAGACAAGAAGACAGAAAACAGACGTCATAAGTCAGTGTTTAGAGACTCCATCATCAGCTGTCAGTCAGTGATGCAGCACATCCAGTAGAAAGAGCAGCAGGGACTTCAGTCCTGTTCAGACAGGAAGTGGAGCAGCTGTGGAGCGTCGCTTCCTTTCAGCTCTCATGTTTACATGTTGGAGTGAAACACTGAGCTGTGCAGATTTTTTTTTCTATTCAATTCAATTCAATGCTTTATTGCCATGTCAGACGAGTTGACTGGAATTTGTTGCAGTGCAGCTTACAAAAAACAACCAAACAATACAAACCATACATACATTTATGTAGAATACGTCCATACTCACTGATAGAAGCTCACAGAAGTGAAAAGACTGTATGAAAAAAGCAGGAAAAATCTTTCTCATTTCCTATCACAGCCATAGTTAAAAGTTAAAAGTTCAGTTAGAGTTCAGAGTACGAACTGCAACAGAGTATGGACGGTTTTTATATCAGCTGGATTTGGTTTGGATTGACCGCCATCTTCTCCCTGATGACAGTAAGTTAAAAAGACAGCTCACGTCAGTTGGCTCACTGAAGTACACAGTGGAAATCAAGTGCTGCGAGTCCCTGAATGCATCATTAATGCAGAAACAGATGTTCACTGCTCACTTTAATGATGGATTTAATGCTGTTACAAACCAGCACAAAAATAAACCAATAAATAAGTCAACAGAGACAATAAATATGATGTCAAAGGTGCCACATGTTGACACACAGACTGAAGAGCCAAACATGAGCTGTGGCTGCTGGACTTCAGCAGAGGTTCTGCTCTGTACAAAGACCACATGCTGACTAAATGTGATGAAGCTCTTTGAAACAAGAAGCAGTGATGTGCAGCTGCAGTCACACTGATCTCAGAGCTGTGACCAACATGAACTGATCAGCTGTTCAGTGTTGAAATGAGAGAACAAACACTGTGAGATCAGATTTGATGCTGCCACACTTTGATGAATGAGGACCGCAGGCTGCCATCCAGATTTATTTCAGTGGTTGGTACTTTTAGAGCCAAATGGTTCAAAGCCTTTTTTCTGCAACCAAACTCCACGTGGTTTCATGTTCCAGGTTCCATATTCAAGCATCTAGGCAGGCTTGAATTTCTTTTAAAATGTGATTTTGATATTAATAAGATTTCATTTAAATGATCAAATCTCCAAAAACAAATTCTCCAGTTCTGGGAAATGATGTATAACCATAATTCCTCTCCTCGTGAATCTATTTTGTGGAACAGCAGAGTTATTACTACAGGCAGCAAATCAATATTTAGAAAGGATCGGTACGAAAAGGATGTTATATTTGTGAAAGATCTACTAGACTGTCATGGTAATCTTTTGGATTTCTCAGCTTTTGTAGAGAAATATAATATAAGGTGTCTTTATGGGGATTTGCAGAGCGATCCCTTCATGTTTGGTTCAGTTAGTCAGAAACACCCTTTTATACTCTGATGTGACCGCATCACGACCAGTTTAAAAAGTGAACGACTGCAATCTAACTGATGTTAAGTGCAACAATAAGTTAATTAACAATGCCATTAAACAAAAGAAAAAAAAAATTCATCAGGATTATAACAGAGCTTCATTCAAAACTTTGCCAAATGGAGACAATAAATCCATTATGATTAATGCTCACTCAAAATTTAAAGAGTGGCCTATTGCCCCCAAAGTAAAAGAGACTCACTTTACAATAATCAATAGAATGTATCCTACAGCTGAATTTCTTAAGAAAAGATTCAGATCTGAAGTTGATCTGTGCATTTTTTGTAACTCTGCTGATGAAACCTTGGAGCATTTGTTTTTTTCATGCTCTATATCTCAACAATTTGGGTTAAATATCAAGAACTGGTTATCTCTCAAACTAAATATGCCTTCATTAAATATCACTCACATTTTGTCTTATATGGACAATTTAAGCCCGCCCATCTCTAATATCATTAATATAGTCTTACTCTTAGCTAAACATCACATCCACTGCAGCAAATGGAAAGGTAACCAACCCTCATTTCCCCGTTTCATTAATGAATTCAAATTATATTATTCTGCACTACTCAGATTAAAAGAGTGGAGATCAGCTGGAATAATCTCCCATCAAATTTCTGAGTCTTTATTGTTTTAATGCTTCTGTTACTAACACATTTCAACCCCTTCCGATTGTTCTTCCTTCCATAAGGATACAGTTTGTATGCTTCCTAGTTTGTTGTTTGTTGTATTGTTCTGTAATAATCATTTTGAATGATCTTTAAATGTTTATTCCTCTACAAGAGTGTGTACTGTAGTACTGTAGTACTGTGTTATTGTGTTATTGTGTTAATTAAAAAAAAAAAAAGCTGCAGCACGGTGCTGCTCACTCACTGATGAGGACGGACAAGCTGTAATATGACAGGAGTCACTTTCCATCAGAGCCACCGCTCAGCACCTGTGTGTGTGTGTCTGTGTGTGTGACATTTCTCTGCTCCAACAAACTGACATGTGACGGGGTCACATGGTAGCAGCGAGCTGCAGCGTGACCTCTGACCTGTCCTTGAAGTCCTCGGCGTTGGCCTGAACGTTCTCCGTCTGCAGCATCAGCCGCGCGTTGTCCAGGATGGCTTCACTGACCTGCACAAAACACAGGAAAACTGAGAACTGAGAGCAGCTGTAGTCAGCATGGAGCAGTGCACACGCGCACACACACACACACAGGGATTCCGACTGACACCTAAATATGGGTACCAGTGTGAAAAAAAAGAGGCGGAATTTGCAGCATGTAACCAATCACAAACATGCTCAGGTGCGCTGGCAGCGGAGCGGCGTGTTTCCCAAATGATATAAGATACATTCATACCAAAGTTCAACTCATGGTGGCGCTGTAGTCCTCATGGAGAAAATTACTCATTTATTCTTGAGACCCAAAATGTTGTCGGATATTATGGGTCTCATTGGATTTAATGATCAGATTATTGAGATAACTGTTTTATCCAGATGTCGGCGTGTCATGGAGCCTCCCAGCATGCACTGGGGCCACACACTGTGACACCCCTTACCTGCGGTCATGAGGTCAGTGAAGTTGGACGCACAGAGTAAACTCCACATCCACAGCGTCTTTCTGCTGTTAGCAGGAACTTAAAATGTTTGTTTCCTTCTGCGTTTGAGTCACAGTTACTGTGACACTCAAAGGCCAAACTCATGTGGTGACACACATCTGTGTTGCCATGGTTACAGAGGGAAATCTGATCTCCTGTCACACCACTGTGTGGTCGTTCTCATTATGTTCAGATTCATTTCAGCTCATGAAACTCCAGTGTGAGCAGAAGTGAAACCGAGAACACCTTCATGCATCACGTCAGATCCAGAGACCGAGATTTTGAAAGTGGATCACAAATGTGAAAGAAGTATAAAGTAGAAGCAAATGAATATTTCTAAGTACAAGTACCTCAAAATAATGTTTAAGTACATTGCTCCAGAGAATGTACTTGGTTACTTTCCGACACTGAATATAGGCTAACCTACATTTGGAAAAAAAAATTTCATGAGATTGAACTGAAGCAGCGTCTCTATGGCAACAACTAGAAAACAGCTTGCGTGTGTGTCCTTGTACAGCTATCTTTGTGAGAACCAATTTTTAGTCATGTGAGTTTTACTCCATGGAAGTGAGGACACTTTTTGGACAGTGAGGACATTTTGGCCGGTCCTCACTCTGACAGGCCTTTAAAGGACTTTTGAGGGTTCAGACTTGGTTTGAGGGTTAGAATCAGGTTTAGGTTTAGGTTCAGGTTAGGGGCTAGGACATTATGTCAATGAGTGTCCTCACAAGTATAGCAGTACAAACGTGTGTGTGTGTGTTTTGACTCTGATTCCTCTTAACTGATCATCTTTGCACCGTCTGATCACTCGCGCAGCTGTTGGACATCAGCGTGTCTTAACACCGTCTAAGTCACAAACATGAGTGCTTTTATGCCCTGCTGCAGAGAGGAAGACCACGATGATGAAGATGATGATGATGATGAAGCAGTCGTGACACCTGCAGAGACAAACATTTGGACTTCAGTTGTCAAAAGTCTTTGTGTCTTCTAGATTTTCTTCAGCTGTGACTCCTGTGGATAACGACAGCAGTTGAACCACAGTGTCACTCACACACACACACACACACACACGCTTCCCATCACCACGAGATCAATCAGATCTGGTGTTTCATTTACAAGAATGGATTTATTTTCGATGTCAGAGATGAACTAAATGATTGATTGTTTTCACGTCTTCATATTTTTGGAACGTTGACACGTCAGATTTGTTTCATTCACAAACAGCGAAGGTCAACAAGCATTCAGTGCAGGAACTGACAGAGGCCAGCAGGGGGCACTGTGGTTCCACTAATGTCTAAATACACACACAACACACACACACACACACACACACACACACACACACGGCTGATTTCATGGACTCTGTGTGTGTGCACATTTGCATGTGTGTGTCAAAGTGCCAATTAGTGGTTGACAAGGTTAGACCCAGAATAATTAACACACACACACACACACACACACACACACAACTCACATTCATTAGAGAGTGTATGTGAATGGAGGACTGAGTGTAAAATGAAGGTCAAAGGTCAACAGGAGGTGTGCAAGTGACTCAGGGTCAGTGTGTGTGTGTGTGTGTGTGTGTGTGTGTGTGTGTGTGTGTGCTGCAGTAGTGATGAGTCAGTCCACTTTAGTTCAGAAGTTTCATTGTTTCCTCCTGCTGCAGCTTTTCTTCCACCTCTAGAAACTCATGAAAAGACCGCGCTTAAATGTGTGGTGCATTCAGGGTCTCTGTGGTGCGTTCAGGGTCTCTGTGGTGCGTTCAGGGTCTCTGTGGTGCGTTCAGTGTCCCTGTGGTGCGTCTAGTTTCTCTTCAGTGGTTTGTGTTTTTATTTAAAACCTGGGCTCCCGCACAAATGTCTCAGATTGTGTGTAAATGTGTGTGTGCTTACAGAAGGTGATCCTAGCCTTAATGTGTGTGTGTGTGTGTGTGTGTGTGTGTGTGTGTGAGAGTAATCTGTCACCAGCGTTGTTGGTGCTGTCAGGCCTTGTTTCCGTGACGATCGGCAGCTCTGATTATTCACCTGTCCCATCTCTCTCACAAACACACACACACACACGTGCTTGTCTGCTTCTCTGGCAGCGTTGCCATGGTTACGGTGGTTTTGACAGACAGCTGGAAGGTCCAGCAGTCAGCAGAGCTGAGTGAATTATTGTGTGATTAAATCAACTCTTTAGTTTCACTTGTAGAAAGACAGCGTGTCTTGTTTTGCTTTGACCACCAGGGGGCGACAAGTCAAACGTTTTAACATTGTAACTTTACGCAGTTTAACCGTTTGTTTGGGTTTATATTTTAACTTTGTGTTTTGTGAGCATTTATGAAATGAATGTTTCATATGGATTCTTCGGGCGGCCATGTTAGCTGATTTATTTAAAAAAACAAACTTCATGGAAATAATTTTTTTATCTCTACATGTGAAAATACAAGGACTGACTGACGTGTTTGGAGCAGAAAAATTCATATCAGTGCGAGTGCTATCATTAGCCTAAATGCTAATATACTGTATTATCAGCGTAATCTGTAATCCAGCAAATTAATGGAGTTAGCTAAACATATGCTAGCTGTTAGCCTTTGAAATAACACTGGTTTGCTCTGGTTGGTGATCCAAACACTGGTAGCAAAGGTTCAACAGCATTCTCAATAGACTTAACGACGAATTATATAAAAAATGGCTCAGTTCGTTCTTTTTTATTGTTATCATTATTATTATTATTATTATTATTTGAAAA
>JAQFJA010000013.1:2144217-2154872 GCA_029874485.1 Naso brachycentron | reverse complement strand
TAAACATGACATCGCAATAGATACCTCATGTTGATACATATACACACATACAGTTTACATGACATCACAATAGATACCTCATGTAAATAGTAGATCAGTTAGAGACTCTGAGGAGCCGAAAGCCTGCCTGAACAGGTGCGTCTTAAGCTTCTTTTTGAAAAGAGATTCTGAGGGGATGGATTTCAGGACCAGGGGGAGAGCATTCCAGAGTCTGGGGGCTGTTACCCCAAAAGCACGGTCACCCTTTGTTTTCAGCCTGGTCCTGGGGACCACCAGGAGCTCCTGGTCGGCTGAGCATGTTGACCGGCTGGTGGAGTAAGGGCGGATGAGGTCTGTGATGTAGGCGGGGCCTTGACCATGCCGTGCACAATGAGTGAGAACTAGGACCTTAAACTGAATCCTGTATTGTACAGAGAGCCAATGCAGGGCAGTGAGGATGGGGATGATGTGGGATGATTTCTTGGACCTGGTCAGTACTCTGGCGGTGGCATTTTGGACACGCTAGAGTTTGTTTCTAATCTAGATGATATGAGGGCATGTATGGTCATTTCTATTTCAGTATGGCGAGCGATGGACCAGAGTTTTACAATATTTCTGAGGTGGAAAAAGCAGGTGCGTGTAAGGTTTTGTATGTGTTTTTCAAGCTGCATGGGCTGATCAAAGATGACACCCAGGTTCCTCAGGTAAGGGCGCATGTTTCCCTCAAGGGACCCCAAGTGGGCAGCAACCCTGTCAGCGACTGATTGGGACGCCACAATTAGCCTCTCAGTTTTATCCGCATTGAGCTGGAGGAAGTTACTCCCCATCCAGGATTCAATGGCAGACAAACACTGATGGAGAATGCTTAGTTGGTCGAAGTTATCTGGCCTGAAAGAGAAATGTAACTGGATGTCGTCAGCATAAAAGCGGTAAGAGATACCCTCGAATTTACTGATAAGTAGACCTAGGGGAGCATGTATATGGCAAATAGGAAAGGGGCCAGCAGATCCCAGCGGCAAACCACAAGTAAGAGGTGTGGGGTCCGATTTAAAAGGACCTACAGCCACAGAGAAACTTCTCCCCAAGAGGTAGGAAGCAAACCACTTCAGGGCTGTTCCAGTGACACGTGCCCAGTTCATGAACCTGTCTAGCATGATGGAATGGTCTACTGTGTCAAAAGCGGCACTGAGATCTAGCAGGACCAGGACTGAGCATTCACCGGAATCAGCTGCGAGCAAGATGTCATTTGAAACTCTGAAGAGGGCTGTTTCAGTGGAGTGCTTCCTACGGAAACCAGATTGAAATTTATCACAGATGTTGTGGGTTGTGAGGTGGGAGATGAGCGGGGTGACTGCCACCTTCTCTAGGACTTTGGAATTGAAGGAGGTTTTGGATATGGGTCTGAGGTTTTGGGGGAGAGAGGGATCCAGGTTAGGCTTCTTAAGGAGGGGCTGGATGGCTGATGCATTTATAATGTGGAGTAACCTGGGGCCAGTAGTAGGGAGAACCTCTTTAAACATGGGTGTGGGCAGAATATCAAGTGGACTGGTGGAAGTTTTCATGGAGCTTATGATGTCAATTAAATCCTCCAATGA
Source organism: Naso brachycentron (assembly GCA_029874485.1). Lineage (NCBI taxonomy): Eukaryota > Metazoa > Chordata > Actinopteri > Acanthuriformes > Acanthuridae > Naso > Naso brachycentron. The sequence continues at coordinate 2,153,298 of JAQFJA010000013.1, read as the reverse complement.
GACAGGTAAGAAGCTGCTCAGCGGGGGATGGGAGACCGGACAGGGGAGTTGGGGAGAGGATGATGGAGTGATGCTTGTCCTGATGTTAGCAACCTTGTCCACAAAGAACTGAGATTACTGGTTACAGTCCTCATTGGAAAACACAGGTACAGTTGGTAAAGGTGGTGAGACCAATGTATTTATAGTGTTAAATAACACTCTGGGGTTGTGCCTGCTTCTTTGAATGAGACTGGAAAAATAATTGGCCATTGCATTTTCTGTCTCATTAAATTCTGCAATCAGCTCTTTATAATACAGACGATGCACCTGGGATTTTGTAGATTTCCACTTCGCCTCTGCTCTGCGACATTTCCGCCTGAGTTCGCATACACTTTCATTCAGCCACGGAGCGGTGTTGACAGGGCGAACAGTGCGTGTTACGAGGGGGGCTACGTCATTGAAAATGGTAGCGCAGTGTGCGTTGAAACCGGAAACCAAACAATCTATGTCATCATCATGCGACACCAAAACATTACAGTCAGTCTCAAACCTCTCGGAAAAGTTGGATATCACAGAGCTATTTATAAATCGGGAGCAGTGGGCATGTTTTACTGGCACAAAATTATTATCAAATGAGAGACTAAACGTCACACATTTGTGATCGGATACTATCAGATCCTCAGTACAAACATTTATGACATTAAGACCGATAGTGAAAACAAGGTCCAGCGTGTTACCTTTGCTGTGAGTCGGACCGGAGATATGTTGAGAGAAGTGAAAAGACTCGGCAACGTTGATAAAGTCAGTTGCAAAATTGTCTGAAGTCTTGTTTACATGAATGCTGAAATCTCCCAACATAAGGGCTGTGTCAAAACCGATAGTGGAAGCTAAGAAGTCACCAAATTTGGTTATGAACGAGCTGTTTCTGCCAGGAGGACGGTAGATCAGTACACAGTAGAAGGGGTTTGAGCGACCAATCTTCTTTACCAGGACTTCGCAGGATGAAAACTTGGAGAAGAAACAGTCACGGTGGACCATGGCTGGTCCTCCTCCTCGACCAGCAGCTCTCGGTGCGCAGGAGAAAGTGCAGTTTTGCGGACAGAGTTCGTTGAGTGAGACGAATTTGTCTGTCTTCTGCCAAGTCTCCGTGTTCCAGTCCAGGTCCTTGGAAACGAACAGGTCATTTAGGATGAACGATTTGTTACTTATGGATCTAGCATTGATCAGTCAAAAACTGATGGGGTCGGATCCGGATCTTCCGAAAGTGGAGGCTCGGGGCAGTGGCTGTAGGCACCTGGGGCGACTCCCAGCTCGCCAACATGCAGGCACTGAAGCCACACTCGTGGGCAATTTACGATGAACTCCTCCTGGGGCAAAAGTCATGGGCCACGCACACGCAGGCACTGAAGCCACCCTCGTGTGCGATCGCCGGTGGAGTGCAGGTCTGAGCACCGGTAGCTGCGCTAGAGAGGCAGGGAGGACAGGCTGCAGACATGACAGCCTCCAGCATGAGTCTGCTGCCATGGAGTGGTGGGAACAGTCCCGGGCTTGCCTTCGGAGCTTCACCGCGGATCCAGCACGTCTACTTCGTCTCCTCGCCTGTCTTGGCTGGGAACAGCTGCAGATGGGCGTCCAGATTGTTTTCGGGATAGTGAGACGAAGGGATAGGGAGCTCCAGTGTTCGGAGCGCTGAAACACAGAGTTGACCACTGACACACGGATATTCAGTAAGGTACGAAAGTTATATACTATCACCGATCTTACATTGTTTTCGCATAGCGATGAGCATAAAAACAGAGCAAACAAAGCATAAATCCAGCTTAGACAGCCAGCAGCTGACACAGGCGCGACCATCTTGCCGGCAGGTCAAACTGAGTGATGATTCTCTCTTCTCTTCTCCTTCTCTTCTGAATCCTCTTCTGTTTCATTCAGTGTGAGTTTCCCTAACCCCATCCCATCAACTTCAGGTGAGATCATCATCTGTTTCTAGAAAAGATAAAGATACATTTTGCTCATTTTTGGTTGAAAGATTCCAGTATGTGTGGAAGGACTGAAACTGAAGACAACTCCCATCTGTCTTCGCAGGATGGGGCACTCAACCCCCTTTTTCTTGGCCACCTTTGGAACCCTTTGTCTCACTTGTTCCTCCTCCTCTTCTGACTCATCTTCTGATTCATCCTGTGTGGGTTTCCAGTCATCTGTCACATCCTCTTCAGATGAGGTCACCATCTGTATTTAGAAAAGATGAAAATATATTTTGCTCATTTTGGATTTAAAGATTCTTTTATGCATGGAAGGATTGAAACTGATGACAACTCTCACCTGTCTTTGCAGGACGGGTCAGTCAGCTCTCTTTTTCTTAGCCACCTTTGGAACCCTTTGTCTCACTTGTTCCTCCTCCTCCTCTGAATCATCTTCTGATTCATCCTGTGTGGGTTGTCAGTCATCTGTCCCATCCTCTTCAGATGAGGTCACCATCTGTTTATAGAAAAAATAAAGGTATATTTAGCTCATTTTGGATTGAAAAATTCTAGTATGTGTGGAAACACTGCAACTAATCCCAACTCTCACCTGTGGGTCTGAGGGCACAGATACCTTGTTCCTATGAACCTGGTAAATTCGTTTTCACACACACTCCTCTGGTCCCGATGACTCCTGCTCATCCTCTTCAAATCCTTGACTGTCTTCGTCCTGCATGGGTTCCCTGTCTTCCCTTTCATCCATCGCAGAGGAGATGTTGTCATCACCACCTTCCTTGCGCTTCTCTCTCCTTTTTCTTTTCTTTGCTGCATATGTCGCAATTGCCATCGTAGTCAATGCTCTGCTCTTGAGTGTGACCTCTACTGGGTCAAAAAGTTGATGGATTGTACAACATAGATAGGTTTACCATTAATTTAGCTTATTTTAATAACCTTGGTAAAATCTTTTGGCTGTGTTTGCATCATGATACAGAAATGTTGCCACTCTCTGGTAGGTTTTATGTCCCAGTTGCCGCTTGGCCTGGTGAAAAAAAAGAAAAATACACAAGACTAAAATGCATGCAACTTTTCAGCGTACTTAATTGTATTAAAAAAAAACACGTAAAAAGTTGTCTTACATAAGTGGTGCAGGAAGAACGCAGCATGTCGAATGTGGGGGCAGTCCCCAAATTCATCCTTTCCCAAGCCTTCTTGAAAAATTCAGGCAGCCTGTGAAGGACACCTCTGTTGGCATTATGGAAAAAGGTAGATGCCTCTGAGCCTCCTTCAATTTTTTCTCAAAGTCGGTTGTAATGCCTGAACCAGGTATACTCATTTGGCTGGAGGGGTACAGCTGCCTGCCCAAAGTACCTTTGTGTTTTGTACTGTCCGACCTATTAAATCAAGAGACATGGCTTTTCTCTCCAACCAACTGATTAAACAATGAATATGCTTCTCGTGTCACTTTGATTTTTATCGTCATGTTTGTACTTACACGGATGATGCGGGCACTATTCTTAGTTTTTTTTGCCGCCTCAACCTCTTCAGTAGTCATGTTGATAATGACACTTTTTCTGTGGCCAGTTGTTGCAATAATAAATCCACCCAGCACTCAAAAAAACAAATTTAGTTTTGCTCGGTTCTCTGGTTGCTACTCAAGGTCACCTGTAAAAACAGAGGAAGAACATGGTGGTGAATGGTGATGTTCTTTAGAGAAGAACCACACAGGGACCACACCCGAACCATGACAGACCACACAAAGACAACACACTTACCACACAAGGGCCATAAAGCACCACAGTATTCGTTTATGGAAATTGAAGGACATCCAAATCACCAGACCAACCCATACATAAAAACTCAGTTTCTACATGTAGGTCCCTGTAATGTAAAAATCTACAGGGCTCCATGTTAACCCAGAGCTGTGCATATGAACCTGCAATGGTGAGGTTTTTTTATCTCTGGATTCATCAACATTACTTTATCAAGCAAAACAGTACTCTTGTACTACTGTACTCTTCTACATGTAAGTCCCTGTAATGTAAAAATCTGCAGGGCTGCGTCTGAGTCTGTGTAATACTACTTAGGTAACGTATACATTCATTCTTTACAGATCAAATAATTGCAGTGAGAAGTGGTCCATACCCAGTACAGCAGCATTCTTCTGAGGAGCCTCTTCAATAAACAAAGCATGTTTTTTTGCTTTGATAAGTTTGTCTGTAAACAATTTTAAAAACAATTTATTACACACTTTTCCTGCCTTTAATGATGTGGTGTTAATAAATGGAGGTGGATGTTTGCACCTTCACTTACCAGACTTAGATCGACGTGTCTGATACGTGCCCTCAGTTTAACCAAGATGGCACAGATACTTTTTTTTCCAAGTCTGACAGGTGGTGGTGACATGTTCAAAACATATTTCAGGAAAGCCACCGTGTCTCTCAAATAACTTCTCTGTGTTGTTGGTTTAAAGCCTTTTTCTTGGAGGTGCGCTACAAAACTTGTAAGTCAAAAATACAAATTAGGTCATGTTTTCTACTTTAATATACATTGATAATCCTTACAATGTCGTACTTACATACGGACTCTACTGTGGTTCTGCAAGAAAAGAAGGTCAACATTTGGAATTGCTGAGTCTGCCATGTATTCCAGAAAGTGGATAACATGAGTGGCGTGTTGCTTTGCATTTTCACATGTTTTCTTGCTTGGGTTTGCCCCTTCTGTATGGCCCCTAAACTCTTCGACCAGTTTTACTGAAACGACAAGAACATAAATCAAATCAAATACATTTGCATAGCCTACTTTCTTAAATCTTTTGCCTCATTGGGCTTTACAATCTGCACATTGATACAAAATCTCCTATCCTAAGACCCTCAAGAGGGATAAGGAAAAAATAACTAAAAACTTGCTTTCTTAACTGAGAAGGAAACAGAAGACACCTCGTGGAAAGCAACAGAGTAGTGATCCCTCTCCCAGGATGGACAAGCATAACATGCATAACACAAGATTCTCTCCATTTAAAAAGTTCAATACTAGTTATTTTAATAGTTATATTTACCATAACGAGGGGTTTTGCTGTGCGAAAAAGGTTTATGTTGGCTATATTTGACTGCCTGAAAAAAAGAGAAAAGTAACTGACAGAATTTTTCACACTGATGTACTCCATCAGAGGAGTTACGCAATACTCACGTTTGCATGCTTTGTTGAAGAATGTAGCTGCTTGAGCTCATCATTCCTTTCCATTTCACACTCAAGCAGCTGCTTCACCACCTTTCGTTCAGCAAACAGAACCTGGCAGTTGAAGCACCCAGGTGCAGGTTTCCTCAGAAGAGGACGTCCTCTTTGTAGCATAGCCGAGTGGTAAGGTGTTCTGGCTGGGGTTTGCACATCTTGGGATATCACTGTTGTTTCACAGGGAGCCCCGCAGGCAGTGGGAGAAGGAGGCTGTACATTTGGAGTGGCGCTGTGACAGGGAGCCTCACTAGCAGTGGGTGAACCACACATGGAAGTCACAAGGGGTGACATAGTGGCAGTGGAGGCTGCAGGAGAAGCAACTTGTGACCTCGCCTCGATTGCCCTCCTGATGCCCTCTTCAATTGCTGCATCATTTACTTCATCAAGATGTGAGACCATTGGTGGTGTGGGATTTGAAGCCCTTAGGAGTGCCAGTTTCCTAGCATTGTATCTATCCTTTGCCTTTTGGATGTAAAATGTAACCATAGGTTTCTGAAAATGAAGAAGATTGCTTTTTTTAAGTTTAACATTTTAGTCTGTCTAAATATCTTCCAGTATTATCAATACTGTATTTACTTTCAGCATCACACACATTTTTAAAGTGCTGTCTGGAGGATGAGCAGCACTAAATAAATACAGCATTTTTGACTACACATTGACTACACAAGGAATAAACTGAGACCACACACGCATCATAGACCAAGAATTTGCATTAACTTGCAATGATGATGTTCCTTAGCTAAGGACAACACAGGCACCACACCCGAACCATGACAGACCACACAAGGACCATTCAAGAGCCAAAAAGCACCACAGTATTCTATGGAAATTGGAAGGCATCCACATCACCAGACCTACCCATACATAAAAACCCAGTTTCTACATGTAGGTCCCTGTAATGTAAAAATCTGCAGGGCTCCATCTCAACCCAGAGCTGTGCATATGATCATGCAATGGTGAGATTCACCAACATTACTTTACCAGTTACCACTGAATTCTTCTATAGAAATTGGAAGACATCCAAGTCATCAGACCAACACATAAGTTAAATCTCAGGTTCTACAAGTAAGTCCCTTTAATCTTAAAATTTTCAGGGCCCAATCTTATTGCAGAGCTTTACGTATGAATCTGTAATGATGGTGTGCTTTAGATCTGGAGCTCACGACACACAAAAACCATACAGGGACCACACAACTTCAAATACATACCTCAAGTTAGTGGACCTTGTGCAGGTGCTTGTGTAACCTGCCTCAGCTCTAACTGTTAGGGATAAAGACTGGGAGATACAGATATTTTTATCAGTGCATTAATTACCTTGTGGACCAGAAATCAGAAGTCTAGACTGCTGTAGGAGAAAGGGGCACCAGCAAATATGCATTGAGTGACAGAGTAAAAGATTCACACAACCAGGTAAGTTTTTACGTGTTTGTATTGAATTAAGTAAAGAGATAAAATAAAAAAACCAAATAAATAAACAAAATGAAATAAACTTTTAAAGTGTCAATAAACACATGAGAGATCAACAACAGTTCACATTAAACCCAGTCACTAACAAAATCACAGTTTTTTCTCTGACCGGGTCAAAAGTCTTGTCTCAATAAAGTCAGTGTTCGATGTCTCTCCAGGTGGGTAGTAAAAGTAATCACTGTCCTTTGACTGAATTTTCATCTGCCACCTCAGACTCATCTGCGACCTCCATTCTTGACTGTCTCCTTATTCTAGGTTTGCTGACGGTCTACTTTGGAGGTTGCTCGGACTCAGCCACAGGTAAGAACCCACACAGCAGCAAAAAGTCACAGTGTAATGTGCGAAGTGGTCCATCTTTGCCCTCTGGTTTGACAGTATACACAGGTAAATCACCAGCACGTTTAGATTAGATTATATTAGATTATACTTTATTTATCCCACAGTGGGGAAATTTACATGTTGCAGCAGCAGGAAGAAAATAACATCACTACCAGAGAAGAAGAAGATGTAAAAATAATCCAAGTGGAATATATGTGCAAAATCAGAGTAATAAACAATAGTCTTTGCGGTGTGGGTACAAACAAACTATCTGATGCCTGTTAAACTGCAGATTTTCACATTTGAGGTGGAAACAAAAAAATGACAGTAACATACCGTAACATGTCAAAAAGCGACTACCTTTGTTCTGTATGCTGTTGAGCTGTGTTTATACATCATCCCAACTTTTTCCAACAAAGTTCAAACTCAGACATCTGTCATATTATTCAAAGCAATGTTTCATTCAGTCTCCTGCTAACTTCTTGGGTAACAGCAGTCAGAAAGTGACAAAGGCAGTTGGCGAACGTGACTTAATGTGATGTGAACCAAATTTTAATACATCTCCTCGTCTGTGAACATTTCTGCCTTACAGATTCTCATCTGCAATGGAGGCTGTTTAACAATGAAATAAACTAATCCCATGATTCCATGCTGCATCACCAAGTCATCAAACTATGGGTGTTTTTGAAACAGCACACTATTCCAGCAGGAAATACTGAAAAGCCTGTGTAATGCAGTGTGAACCAATGGCATACTAACTGTTCCTTTAGTATGCAATATGCAGTATGCAGTAAGTAGGCAGTTCTGAAATTAGCAAGATGCTTTTGTTTTTTGTGTGCATGTACTTGATAGAGCGACCTCTAGTGGCAGAACAACTCATTATACATGTAAATACAGTAAAATAAACGAGCGTGTCCCACCAGCGACGGCTGTGTGCTGCAGTCTGTGATTTCCTCTTCTGAGAAGAGCAGCGCGTCTTTGGTCAGCACGGCCACGGCTCGCAGCATGAACGACACAAACAAGTTCAGATGGATGTAGTTCCTCGTACAGTGGAGCCTCCTGCACGCACACGCACACACACACAGAAGAATGTTAAGAAGTGTGTTTACAGAGGGTGTCGGGTGTGAATGCAGTGAAGGATGTGTTATCTAAACATGCTGATAGCAGCTGAGTGAACAGCTGGAGTGGATCCAGTGTCCATCAGTTTCTACGTGGAGCTGTTATCACTCCGAGCGCTCTGTGTGTTAGGAAACATTTGTGTGAGAGCAATCCTTCAAACATCTTGAGCTGAAAGAAGTCACGTAGGTTAAAGCCTTTTCACACCGAGTCTGACACTTTCCTCTGTGAGTGTTTCAGCTCTGAACACACACTGCCACAAAACTGTCGACTGCCATCATAAGCATTTATTAATATAATCTTAATTTTATGCACTTCTTTGCACAGCTAAGAAAACAACAAATGCAGACTCTGTATTTAAGACTTTAAGATAGTGTCTCTGTAAGAGGATTATAGAAAACTAAATCTGAATGTGTTCAGTTATTTTTGATTGTAAATATCAGAAATGTTTCAAGCTGTGTTACTGAAATCAAAAGTAAACCTTGAAATAATATTGATGATATTCAACAGGTGTGTGTATGTGTGCATGTGTACCTGTATTGGCTCGCACAGACAGATTTCAGCTTTAAACCAGCCTTGTAAGAACATTTTGTCCGGTCCTCACAATTTCAAAATTGATTATTTGATGGTTAAGACCTGGTTTTAGGGTTACAGTTGGATAACAGGGTCCGGAATCGCCAGAGGCCTCATTATATGATATTATCACGATATTGCGATATGTTGGGTATTGTGAAATCATATATTGCAATTTTCTCACTTTTTTGAACAGCAAATCTTTTTCCCAAAGTAAAATTCTTTCTCAGCATCATCTGTTTCATCTGACATGATACATTTTCTGGTCCATTCATCTCCCTGTACCAATTTTTGGGGGTTTTTGTTTGCATTTTTTGGGGGAATGCATTATGTGTATCAGGGTCTTCATAAGAGTAAAGAGACAAGAATGTGTGTGTGTGTGTGTGTGTGTGTGTGTGTGTGTGTGTGTGTGTGTGTGTGTGTGTGTGTGTGTGTG
>JAQFJA010000013.1:2128233-2139356 GCA_029874485.1 Naso brachycentron | reverse complement strand
ACACACACACACACACACACACACACACACACACACACACACACACAAACAGGGACTGACATGACCGCAACACTGCTACCAACAAACCCAAACTGCGATGTTAGCCAAACAAGCACAAAGCAACTTCTGATATGCTTAAAGTTTTCTGACAGAAGACGATGAGACAAAGAAGAACGATGAGATGATGTCATGAGATAATTGATCCACAGGAATGTAAACGAATGACGCTGATTAACGTCGACACTCTGAAGTTTCTATTTAACCTGCAGCGTCACAGGTTAACAGTGCTGATAATTCCCATAATTCACAGCGAGCTGAAGGACGTGGATTATTACTTCAGTTGTATTTGAGATGTTTATTTTGTGAAATATTTATCTGTAGTCAAACGTTCCTCACTGTGAGTGGAAACGTCTGGTGGAGCTGACTGATGAGCCGAAGCCCAGAGGAGGTTCCTCACTGAGGGTTCTTGTCAAAAACAACCAAAACAAAGCTGTTTTTGTTTGTTTGTGTTTTAATTTGAAAAAAGATCAAGAAATTTATGTGCCAACATGTGAATAATGCAATAACAACATTTCAGTTGTTACATGGAGGCTTTTGTCATTTTTATTTTCTAACAGTGGCTTAGATTTCCATATAAACACTGCTTATAAAATATGTTTCACAGAAGTTTATCTGTCGGTCAGCTTCAGAGATGAAGCAGATTTTACTGCAAACAGGTTCATGACGCCTGCAAACAGCCTCCTCTTCTATTATGCTTAAACTAAATGAAAACAAATAGACTTTTTTTCTGATCCTGAGACCTCTGCAATAAATTTCGTGAGTTTTACTGTTTTAGATGTCATATTTTTAAAAGCATCTTGGAAGAATTCATGGATCCCTTAACAAAGTAATTTTCATTTAACTTTTTGTGAGACTTGCAGCCTGCTTGGAATCTGTTAACATCAGATTATCAATCTCCAAAAATAATAAACCAAATGCATCTGTATTCCTGCCTTATATGTTTGTGCCAAATAATATTTTATAATGTGGAATTTGTGCTCCATGAAATTCTTCTGATGACAGAAAACAACTTTCACACAATAAGTGATTTCTGGAGCCTTAAGAAAATATTTATAACGAGGTTTCTGTAAAATAATCAAATTCATTTAAGGGCTGAACAGGCAAAGGCAAAAAGAAAACCAGCTGGAGCAACGCAGGAAGTTCGGAAAATGACATCACTTTACTGTAATTCAGCCTGAATTCAGTAAAATAAAATACTTGCGCCATATTACAACTCAATGATCTCAAAATCTAAGACAATATCTTGTCCCACATCAGGACGTCATTATTAATATCAATATATTTCCAAGACATGATTTGACAGATAATTTGAGTTATTTCAGCTGCTGCTAGTCCAAAGGAAATATCAAAAGAATGTGGGAGTTTATTTTTTTTATTTTATCAAGATGACGAATCAAAGTTTCACATCAAACACTTGAATGAATTTCTGCAGTGAAGAAAATCCTTGCAGGCTTCCATATGAACTCTTTCTCTGAAAATTTACAACTTTATCCCAGTTGCCTTTTGTCAAACACACTGCAGATGTTTGTGCAGTTAATCAGCGTTTACATGAATCTGGATTCCAACTGAGGCAGATGTTACAGGAGTTCTGTCCTCCATGGTGTCACATCTGGCTGTCCTTTCACTTTCTGAGTAATATAAACTAAAATAAGAAAATGGCTGTTGAGTCTTTAGTTCCCTTTGATTTTCCAGTAAAGTAAAAATAATTTTCCCTCTTTATCTTTTCTGTTCACACAGTGCACTTTACTTGGCAAGATGCTTTGGGCACTTTAGCGTCTGAATTTTACAGATACGATGAAAAGTGATGACTATTGTGCATGTTGTGGTTCTGCTGCACTTTGCTTAAAATGATCTTCTTTATCGATGGACTTGCATTTCTGTTGTATTTTTATTTGAGAGTTTTTTTGCCCTTACATCGTTCAGAAAGGTCACGAGAAAAAAGATGTTTTTGTCCTTCAACCTTAGAAAACTCAAAGATGAATCAGCATGGTTTTAGAGCCACTTTGACTCTGGACACTGAAAACACACCTGGATGTTTTTTGGATGTTTTCAGAATTTTTCCACCTGCAGGTAAAACAGCTTCAGCTTTCACTGTTCCGAGTCTCCATTCAAAAATGCTTCTTATTTGTTTTAAGATAAAATCTGTTGCGTGAATCACATTAAAACTGAAAAACGTCCCTGTCAAACACACAGACAGAGACGCACGCACGCGCACACACACACACACACACACACACACACACACACACACACACACACACACACACACACACACTCTGCGCACACACAGGGTGCAGGTGGAGAGAGCTGCATATAGGGGCTACTATACCTCATTGTGTTTTAGGTACCTCTCCATATAGATTATTATGTCTATGTACAATATTTATATTTTTACAATAATCTGGCTGCCCCTGCTCTAATTGAAATAATACCACAAATCTGGGATTTTTTGATTCGACCAGTAAAACATGATGACAGACACAGTCTAGTAATTGTCTCTCTCTACTTTTACCTCCTCTAACCTCTGAAAAACGACACGCGGTGCAACGAATGAGTGTCGCCCCGTACACAGTGTTCCCCTAAGGCTTTCTACAGTGACAAGCTCCTGGTAATGGTCACGAGATTGAACGGGGGTGTAAAAATGATCATACCACCACTGAGCAATCAATCAATCAATCAGTCAACCAGCACAACACGACTTTAAAGAAAACGGACGATTTAAGACCACACCATATGCAGGTTCAAAAATACAGTACATCTTGATTTTGGGAAATAAATGAACAACAACAGCGATATGCACGGCATACAAACGCATGCTAGCTCTCTCTCTCTCACACACACACACACACACATACAGACACGCCGCACACACACACCCACACACTCAGGCTACATGTTGTAGGCCACGTAGATGGGGTCCAGCTGGTCTTGTAAGAAGCCGTCGCGGAGGTGCATGCGCTGTTTCTCGCCACGGGAGTTGATGGGGATGACGCCGATGTCGGTCACCACGACCACACCCACAATCAGGTAGTGCTCCTCCAGCACTGCCTTGGTCACCATGGGAACCAGGTCCAGGGCCTCCTGCTCAGAGCCCTCCAGCTCCACCACCACCACCAGCAGGTTGGTCCAGGGGAAGACCGCGCTGAGGAGGACACAGATTTCATTTATTCTCTGTTTTCTATTGTCAAAGCTGCTTTTATTGAATTTTTGGGCCAGCAGGGGGCAGCAGAGCACAGCCGACTCATCTAAAGCTGTTAGTAAAGTTGTGTTTCCCCTGCAGGAACATATTTCCTTAACAGTGACCTACCACTCCATGATGCTCTTGTGGGCGCGGATGACAGAGGTCTCGATGTCGATGGGATGGTACCTCATTCCCCGCAGCTCCATGGCCTCCTCCAGAGCTCCCACCACAAACAGAGCATCGTGTCTCTCTGTTTGGGAAACACAGAGACAAAAAGGGAGGTCAGGCAGGCGTTGCAGGAGGAGAGAGCGAGCTGAGGTTAAGCATTCTGAGAGGAAACTAACCTCCATTGGCGTCGGTGAGCTCGGTGCGGCGGAGGAAGCCCAGGTAACCTGTCCTGGCCCAGACCGTCTGCGTGTCTCCAAAACTGAGTCTGGAGTTGAAGTGATCAGACTGGAGAACCTCCTCGCCGTAACCACTGTAGTAACCGCTGCCATTGTGAGCGCTGTGCACCCAGATCTGCACGAGGAGAAAGTTCAAATAATCGACTGTTGAGAGAGACAACTGCTGATTAAATCTATTTAAATCTGATGAACGAGAGAGATGAGAAAAATGTTTGCTGCCCTTTATTCTTCATCTCTTAGTGTTTCTAAATTTAGCTCTCAAAGAACTTCAGCATATTTGATGAGGTTGATGTATGACTGTGGGGTTGTATCCACATGGCTGAATGCACTTACTGAAAGTTTGTTTGAATAAAAAGCTTCAGATCAATAAATGTAAAGAAGGGGAAGAGAGAAAAAAGCCAAAAAAGTGGAGAAAACAGGCTGACTGACAGAAAAGAAAATATGACAGGAAAAAGAAAAAGAGAAGAAAAGGCAAAAATACAGAAAAGACAAACAGAGAAAAATACAAAAGAAAATGAATGTGAAGTGTAAAATATGTAAAGAAAGAAATATGACATGAGAAATGAGAAGAGCAACTACGACAAAAAAAATGTTATGAAACAGAGAAGATTAAGATAAAGAAAAATGTCACAAAAGTAAGAAAAGAAAGAAGACAAAGAGAAAAGCAAAAGGCAAAGAAAGACAGAAAATGAAAAAACAAAGGCAGGAAGCAGCAGCTCATATCGACCTCTCCCAGGTGTGAGTCTCCCAGCGGTCCTTTGGTCTCTGGGTTGGCGATAATGATACGAACACCGGGAAGGATCTGAAGGAAGAAAAATGATCAGTTGCCATGGTTCCCGATTCACTCTGAGTCATGCCTTTGATTCCAGCATGTATCCAACTCCAGAAATAGATCCAGCTGTTTACACTGAACACACAGTTACACTTCAGATCAAGTATCATCTTTAAAAAAGTGGATCTGACATCAAAAACGACAGGAAACGTTGAATACACCACAGTCACAGCCACAGTTTAACAGATTTCTGCACACACACACACACACACACACACACACACACACACACACACGTGGATGTGCTAATGAATGTATGTAAAAGGAAGCTACACAGTGTGCAGGCTTTTCTTTTGAGTTCTTGCGCACACACAACACAGAAACACAGTGAAACACTTTGTTCAAGGAGCTTCGAAGGATCAACTAGCTGGTAAACATTTTTTTCTTTCCTCCTCCCACATGCAGTGAGTCAAAATAAACAGCAGGCTGATCGATGAGCAGCCCTGAAACATGACGTCCTCTCTTTGTGTGTCAGTGTGAAGGAGGACAAAGAGACAAACGTCTCATGGCGCTCCAAGAAAAAACCATCAGCATGTTGAATGTTACTTCATGCAGCCACAAAGATTCATGGGACTGTTTTTATCCATCACCACACTTCGCCCATCAGACAGCAAACTCATGATCTCTAAAACATCGTGTGTGTTCTGAAAATTGACTCAGTGCTCTTTTAGCAAAATCCAAGATCTGAAATGTGTCCCGTGCAGGGAGGGCAAACACACCAAAAGAGTCAAGCTAGCAGCTCTGCGAGGCTTCACTTCACACGTGATGTGAGCTCAGCGGTGGAGGGAGTACTCAGGTCTGCTATGTAAGTAAAGTAGTAATACTACAGTATACAGAAATACTTTATTACAAGTCCAAAAGTTCTGATTATGCAAAATGGTCCAATTTGAGAAAAACATTTATTGTACTATTGATTCTAATCACTGCTGCATTAATGTGTTCGTCACTGTGGCAGGTGAAAGTGGAGATCATCAAGCATCTTTTTTGAACATATCGATAATAGTACTACTTTTACTTCTCATAATAATAATAATAATCTTAATTTAGATAGCACTTTTCAAAATCCATGTTACAAAGTGCTTCACAAAAACAACAATAGAGAATCAAACCAGACAAATCATAAAATCTTTAAAAAAAAAAAATAAAGACCAGTACAATAAATTTTTTTACAGAGATAAAAACAGTTTGAAGAGAATGAAAACTCAAGTAAAAATCAGGAAAGGCTCTCCAGTAAAACAATGTTTTAAAAAGGGACTTAAAAGAATTTACACTCTGAATTATATTTTGCAATTTTAATCTGAATCTGTAAAATAACTGAATTTTCCTGATAAATGTAGAAAAAAAAATCAATATTTCCTCCTAAATGTAGTGAAGTAGAAGTATTGATTACCAGAAAACAAGAATTAAAGAAAAAAACAAAAAACCTTTTGTGTACTTTGTATTTTCCATTGTTGGAGCTAAATGCTAATGTCATCATGCTAACAATGCTAACATGCAGATTTGTAAGTGATGCATATTTTTCTTCATGTTCAATATGTTAAGTTAGAGTGTTGACATGTTGACATGCTAACATTTGCTAATTAGCGCTGAAGACAAAGCAGAGCTGAGGCTGAAGGGAATTTTTTTTGATTACGTTTGCTGGTAATCTGGTCAAAGAAAATTCTGTGCCAGTCCATCCAACAGCTGTGCAGATGTTTCACTCAAAGCAAAGAAAGTCGACCTCATTGTGAAGGAAAGTTTTGATTTCCAGGTATGAAAACAAAACCTTGTCCAGCTGAGCAGAACAACACAGTCACAGTCATTTTTATTAGTTCATCACTGACACTTGAGTGATTTCCTGTTTTCTCTTGTTCTTATAAAGTTGTGGAATCAATTAACACAAACCGCCTCTTTCTTTCTCTGGTCGACGGTTATATATTTAGACACTGTGCGCTGCTGTCAGCTCTCCTGCTGACCTCGCTGATAGAGTTTGCTTAGTTGCTAAGAGATCTGTAATGAAACTGAAATAAGTGCTGCTCAGTGTAATTTGCTTCTGGATTAAAGCAGCAGTGTTCAGTGAAGCATAACGCTGATTTTTCAAAAAGCCTTTTTGGCACATTTCTTGTCTTTATCAGACATATGGAGTTGGAGGAAGGAGGACGGAGGGTCGGAACAGCTAACGGGGAAAATAACCCAGAATTCACTTGAACTGAAGCTCATTTTGTCAAAACACTCTTTTCCTCAGTGCCTGCAGCTCCCCTTCATTTCATTCCTATAAAACATGATCGAGGTTTGCTGTTGTTCAGCTGTATGTTATTTCTATTTGTAAACCATCATGCTACATATGGGAGGTCATTGAACTCAGCATTTGGACAAAAAAGACCTCCGACTGGGAGAAGTGCAATGTGCAATCTGAGATGTAAACTCAGACAAGATTCACCAAGCCCGAGTTTGCAAATAAAAACCCCACACCTGATGTGACAACTTACGTTATTCGCGTGTAAAATCATGACAATGGCTCTGTCTTCTCAGATTTTGATTTTAAGATTTTCTTGTTTTTTAAATCTCTTTAACTCTGCACACTTCCTCTAGATGTCCTGAGGTCTTGTTAAAACACAAAGGGGATCGAGCCTCTGCTGTAACCGCCCCGAAATTATGAAACAGTCTGTCACTTCACATCAGGAACTCTCAAACACTTGACACTTGTAAAACTCATTTAAAAACCCATTTTTAATCACTGGTTTTTAAGCAAAGCTCATTGTCAATATTTGTTTTTTATTTTTACATGCTCTTTTAATCATATATGCTTTTATACTTTGTCCATTTTATTTAATGTGCATAATGTTTAATTGTGGCCTGTTTCTTAAATTGTCACATTTTTTTTTTTTTAACGCGCTCATACATAAATTGGACTTGACCTTCACTTAACTTTCAAAACGTGGCTGCAGGTCTCTTAACTGAGCGCGCTCGGTGCACATTTACACAAATTGGAGCTGTTTATGTTATTCGAACTAGAAAAGACACTTTTTCTCTTCATTACTGGGGCTGTGGGAATTCACATTAGTCCGCATCCTTGCTGCGGGCATCCATGTTTTCTCGAGTGCATGTACTGGAACAAGTTTAGGTAGGAAGTCCGGAATACCAATGGGGAACTACAGACTTCCAACTTGTGATGGAACACAGCATGAGCTGTGTAAAATTAAAAAAAAGTAAAATTATTAGTCTGCTTTGGATCCTCATTGTAATTATGAGCCATTATATTTAATATTAGTGCACATCTTATTGCTCCAGCAGCACACAGACAAAAATGATGTCAGTTCCAGCAGGACAAGCCGTCCTTTTATTCGTAGATGATCAAAATGAGCGGAAACAAAATGTACAAGTTGATATCACACGATGAAACATTTGTTGTTTTTTAAAATCCTCTATAAATAAACTGACTGGACTACATCTACTGAATGTAGACGAGTCATATATGGCACTTCATGATGTTTTCGTGCTTCACCATCTGCCGGGACGTGATGAGTGGCTGCAATGATGTTTATTTTACCCGTTATCTCAGAGTTCACATGTTATTTAAGCAAACTGAAGTTATTTTTCTTATTATGTAGTTAGTTCTGTATTTTCTAAACATACATTTTTTAAATTAAAGGGGCAAGGTCTGGTAAATGTGATGTGATCTTTTGTTCACCCACAGATCTGTACACAGAAAGGGAGGACGGATGTCTGGGGACTCATGATGCACTCAAACCTGCTGTCTGGTTTGACTCACTGAATGTGGGAGGATGCAGAAATACTCCTTTTTCCTTCTGTCAGTCAAATTTGATGTCATTTCAGTTCAGCTGAATAGTTTCTTCACTCAAGCAAGTAAAACAGGCGATGATAGGTTTGTGGCCTCAGGTGGAGGGAGATGAACTCTTTGAATGACGACGAAGAAAGTTTGAACGAATCATTTTGAGGGTTTTCTGACTTAAATCAGCACTTTCAATTAAAACACAAATCCCATTAAAGTTATTAACCTCTTAAACTTCTGGCATAACTGCAAGAGTTGAACCTCACATGTAATGAGTGTAACTCATCTCCTTTGACCTTAGGACACCAACTTATCAGTCACTGCTTGTTTGAGTTGAGTTTTCTAAAAATAAAATTCAAGTTTTATTTAAAAAATACCTTAGTCACGAATTATATCTCTAATTTGGCTAACATGCTGTTTAATTATACCAGTTCTGGGCTTTTTGACATTATGTGGAGTCTCTGTTTTTAATATTTACAAAGTATCCACCACAGTGTAGTTTGAAACTTGGAACTTGTTTGAGCTTTGAAACCAGATGCTACACATCAGTCTTACAGTAAATGTAAGTCAAACTCACCTTGCCGGACTCCATTAACGGCAGACTGTGAGGAGAACCTCTCTCCACCAGCCGAACCCTGAAACACAAATGAGAAAATGTCAAAGTTTTGCACAAAGAGAAAGAAAATGACACAACGACAGCTGACAGGACAGACTGTGGTACCTGTCGTGTCGCAGCGCTCTCATGTCAACGTACACAGTCGTGGGGTCCGGTCCTGAAGTGCCCTGCAGCCAATCACAACACAGACAGAGTGAGCATGTGATCATCAGAGAGTGATGTTCAGGAGCCAAACTGGTCTCAGCAACGCCAGCCAGGTTAAAATGACTTAAACCAGGAACTCGTAATACTGGAGTGCGTCTTGTTCTTGTTGGCACTGAACAAGATTATACGCACAATTTTTAATTTCTGCTGCTAGAGGTCGCGCTATCAAAACAATGAAAACTAAGTGATGTCATGAAGCAGCATGGGATCATGGGATTTGTTCATTTCATTGTTAATCAGCCTCCGTTGCTGATGACAGTCTCTGCGAGGCAGAAATGTTCACAGACGAGGTAATGAGTCAAAGTTCAATTCATGTTACGTTTAGTCACATTTGCCGACTTCCTTCCTCACTCTCTGACTGATGCTACCCTGCAGTTCAGAGGCAAGAGACAAACTGAACCATTACCTTCAAAGTGAACATTGTTGGAAAGATTTGGGAAAATGCAAGTGCACAATTCAACAACATATAAAGGCTAAGACAGTTTATGAATTAAACCAGTATGAATAAAAAGTCCTAAGATACTATACAATATATTGCATATTACACTATATAATCCCACACTTTTGTTGTGGGATAATGACACATAGACATATAGAGACAAACCTGCCTGTGTTTGGACTGTGGGAGAAAGCCGGAGTACCTGGGGGGAACCCATACACACAAGGAGAGAACGCAGAAAGGCGCTGCCTCGTTGCTATGAGGCGATGTGTCCAAAAAAATTACTTTTAAGATTGATCAAAACTAATCTGAGAAGCAAAATTAAGGTGGACTCACACCAAAAGCTTCAGATTCACCTGTGGGCGCTCTTGTTACCAGCTCCTCTTGCAAATGTTCAAGCAGCACTGCAGTCATCAACTCATCATTATCTATTTATTTCAACTACTGGAATCAGTGTAAAAAGCAACATGTGTACCTTTGATTCACCTGACCTGGCACATGGTTGGCATTTGTTAGAATGGATCTACAACGCGTAGTTACCAGATATTTGAGCTTTTTCTGCATTCTTCTTCCAGGCATCATTTTTTTTAATGTCACGACAGATGAACAGGAACATCATTACTCCAGGAAACAGAACGCAACTATTAGTTTTTCTTTGATCGTGGAGGATCAGAAAAAAACAATGTTTGTGAGGAACTTCTCTTGCTGCGGGAAAACAATCATGATCTGCAACCGGCTGCTGCTTTGACATCGTTGCAGCTTATTTGCATAAAGTTGAGCTCTGGTTGCTAGAATCGTGCTGCTTGTTTGCTTGCTTTGACACTCATGAAGCTTTTGGTGTGAGTCAAGCTTTAATCTCTAATGACTGAAGGCATTTATATGTTTGTTCAAATGTTTCACTGCAAATATAAAAATCGGTCAGGTGTCTGTGGTCTCCGCGTTGACAGCTGAGTGTGCAGCAGCAGCATCCAGGTTACCTGCAGGCAGATGGCCAGGTTGACTCTGCAGCCGAAGGCCGTGCTGACAGATCGTGGGTGAAGGCCGAGGTCTTTGAAGAGCTTAGAGAAGGAGTGCGTGAGCGACATCCTGGGCCTCTCCTCCGCCACCACCACGCAGGCCCGAACCCGGGACAGATCCAGACCCCGAGCCTGCAAGAGAGACGGGAGTGAAAATGTTATCATGCAGAAAACCGAGGGACTTCCCATAACTCTGTGAAGGCTTTCATTATGAGACCGATGGGTCAGATGTGTTTTATATACGCAAATAAATGTTAACTGTGAGCAGTGCTGTACAGCTGAAAAGTGTCAAAAATTCACATTTTGTTTCCTGTCTTCTTTTTTGTAGAAGCCTGTCATATCCCCTCGTTGATTTTATTTAATTTAAATATTTATATTGCTTTTAGTTTTTAGTAGCCATCTATACCAACACTGTTAGCTTCTGACCTCTTTTGTGCAATTTTTGATAGTTCACCTTTTCAGTGTAAAAACTGATCATCTTGTGCAGGTGCTGATTTTTAAAAACCTGCAAGCCGTCTTTGCTACAGTGAATAAAGTTTGATCCTTCAGCAACTGCAGAAAGAACAATTTGGAAATTCAACATTAAAGTTGAAACAGAG
>JAQFJA010000013.1:2106606-2120146 GCA_029874485.1 Naso brachycentron | reverse complement strand
AGAGAGAGAGAGAGAGAGAGTTTGGCTCAGCATTTTCTTCATTTATCAGTTTTTATTTGCATTCATACACAAAATCAAGAGCCCTCAAAAACATTTTTATCTGCCTGTATTGAAACTGTAGCCTGCTAACTCTGAGACTTTTGATCAATAATCAATCTTATATTCTAACACTGTAGCTGAATTCATCTCTGGTTTTAATGCAGTTTAAATATCTTTTTTTTTAAAATCAATGCTGGTGTTTGAGCGGAGAAACATGTTGAGGCACCACGTAATACAGAATGTTGCAGCACATCCCAGACTGTTACTGTGGAAACCATTTGTTCCCACAGTTAGTTTTACATCCTGCTCGAAATGAAGCAATCAGTGTCACGGGGACTGAATGTGGACAAACCTGCTCATTTAAAAACACACTAACAGGAAGTTCAGTGTGTGTGTGTGTGTTGACCCACCTGCAGCACGCGGCTCATCCACTGGAAGCTGTCCTCCTCCGTGGAGTCGGGTCTCTGCTCAGCCACCACCACGATCCTCTCGTCCCTAAGCACCGTCACAGAGAAGACCGCTATCCTGCAGGGAGGAGAAAGACATCAGTCAGTCATTTTAAAAGTTTCACCTCCTCATCTGTTCTTCTTCATGTTTTAATTTAACCGACTGTAGTTCTACGTGAAGTGTGGATGGACCAAAAAAGCCTTATCGAGCATCATGTGCAAAAATGACGTGTTAAAGCAGGCTTTGCTTTTTCATAAATCAGTGGACATATTTGCCAAATTCTTTGATACATAGACAACATTGGGCTAAAGCAGTGATTCTTAAAATGTGTGTATGTGTACTGTTTTTTTGTTTTTGTTTTATTTTTGGAAAATGTAGAGTGCGTAAGTAATGTTTTGACACCAGACAACCCAGACAGATTTTGGGGTGACACAACAAAAACAAAACTTGTTCCCATGGTGATTTCACATTCACATACATTAAGACTCTAGAGTCAAGGTTTGCAAAATGGAGAAATACATTACAAGGGTGAAAAGGAAAACAGGCAACGCTTCAGATACAAAGAAGACAAAGTGGGGTGACGGTAACGTTGATCAACCACCAACACCCAAGTCAAGAAAATAAGACAACGCATATTTTGCTCTTGGATTTTTTTTTCCCTGCAGGGCTAAAGGATCTTTTTAGTTGCTTGAAAAACAGTCCTTTGAACTTGGGAGGAGACACGGCTTCTGATTAGTTGAAAGTTGGTGAATGTTTGTCTGTTCATTAACTTTCAGTTGGAGGCTCCACTGAAGGTCGATTAAAGAGTCCAACCAGCCCAAGGAACTTAGAGCAGATGTTAACATGGGTGCAGCATGTGTGTAAAACAATATGACAAACAAACAATGCAATTACAAAGACTTTGCTGACTTTATCAGAGCACATTGCCAGCAAACAGACAGCACTTCAGTGCTGGCAGAACTCGTGGTTCACCGTCTCCACGAGTCTGGGAAACGTCATCAGACTTTCAGCTGAAAGATTAATTTCCTCCTTGGTGGCATGGACACAATAAAACTTCACTCTATTACTGTTCTGGATTCATCCAGCACTGCTCTTCTTTATTAGACTCATTATGTGCGGAGGGTGTTGCTCATTTATAAAGTTGACAGCGAATGAGCTTGTATTAAAAATCCAGCTGGTTCTCAGCCTCTGATGATGTTAGAAACTATTCCTGAGACTCTCAGTGTCACTTTGGTCGTCATGTTAAGATAAAAGCGGACCGTCTCTTCTCACCATGACGACGACCCCTCACACTCACCTGCCCCTGTAGACGAATTTCATCGGCTCCACTGCCAGCGCCGTGGCAACGATGTCATCAGCATTGTGCCTCCGCCCGCTCACCATGATGAGTCCATCCATCTTGCCAGTGATGAAGACGAGGCCGCCTGGGCCAATAAAGCCCAGCAGGCCGGTCCGCACAAAGGCGTACTCACTGATCAGACCCCCGCTGGAGCTCACTGGGTAAACCTGCAAACACACAAGATGCCAGAGTTAGAGCTGCATGATGGAGCCAAAATCATCACAAAGCCTTTAATATTTATATCGACAGCGTCATTAACCTCGTCTTCAGGGACTAAATGTTACAGCAGGACACGCTGTGTGCAATCATTCAGTGTACGTTTCATTTAGAAATTTGAAAATGTTCAAAACGGGAAATTTTTAAAATGATTTAAAATGTCACAGTTGATAATGTTACAAATACAAAGGAAAAAAGGTTCCAGATGTCAGAATTAAGATTGTCTAACCTCGAAACAAGAAAGCAAAAAATTCAGTTTACTTCAGATTTTTAAACCTACAGTGCGAAACGTTTGTCTCCACCCACTGGTGTTGAGAGAAATTACACATAAAATGTCAATGTGCATCTGACACCACTGACCCCACCATACTCCTTATGTCTGCTTACTTTAGTCAGCTGCCATGCACACGCACACACACACACACACACACACACACACACACACACACTGTACACACACCTCAAAGGTGTTCTTGGTCATGCCAGTGAGGCCGTAGTAGGAGGTGCCAGTCGCGATGGAGCACACACATAGCTCACCGATCTCATCTGTCTGACAGAGCTGAGGGACGCCCTCAGGTTTCACCACACATGCCAGTCCTGGGGTGGGGGACGAGAGACACAGAGACAAATAGAGAGAGTGAGAAAGAGAAAAGAGGGTTAACACACTGTTTTCTTGTCATGCTCACATGGTCCCACCTGAACCAGCATCTAATCCTAACGCTCCTGTTTCTGGGAAAAAGTCAGCCGACGTCACAGTCTGATCTTAAAGTAGGTTGGATGTCTACTTACATCTCCGTTGACCCAAAACCAGGTCACGTGAAGAACTGGACTAAAAGGAGAAAATCTAAAGCAGGTAGCATTTGACAACAGGAAATGAGGCTGTTAAGATTTTATTGTCTCATGACACAAAATGGCCACAGAACAATGCATCTGTAGATTAACAGGCATGTTGATCCTTTCCCAGAGACTCAGTGATCAATCGTAGGTCACATTTTGACAAAATCTCCTCAAACACTGGAGAGAAGCAGAGCAGAGCTCACTGAAGCGTCCCTCCCTCACTTAAGTTACACTGGGTGCAGTTCCACTGTTGAACAGCAGGTGGGGAGGAGCTGACAGCGACAGGAAGCGGGTGTTGAGAAGAAGCAGCTCAGTGTGTGCGACAGAGATGTTTCTGACTACATGTTTAATCAGCAGGATTTACACGTTTCTTTCTGCAGATTATTATGTCTTTATGGATTATTTGAGAGATTAAAGCTTCACTTCCTCATGTGAGAATTCCATCTACATTTATCCGTTGAGACAAATTATTCATTGCACAGAAGAAAAGATACATTTTTGAATTTTATTTTCAGTATGGAAGTTTGTGATACTTTGTGAGGATTGATTTCATTTTACTAATGCATTTTCACTTCACAATATGTTAGGTACTTTCCATACATATGAGTTATCCATAAAGGATAAATACATGCTGTAATTATTCTACCGTGAAGTGAAGAGCTGAACAGATTAACAGAAATAACTCTAGCTCATCAATAATAAAAATTGCTTCAGCCCTCACAACAATTGATTAAATGATCAAAAATTCAGTCATAACATGTCAGCCAAGCACTAATGTCCCTGCTATCAGTGGCTTCTTCATTATCATCTGAGCTGCTGATGGATGATGTCCTAAAACCCTTTTTATGTTCTCACTTTGTTCAACTGGTGTCCGAGTGACTTTGTCCACAGAGACAAAACTCAGGTGATTACAATTAAACTGCAGCTATGTTAAAAAAAACCCCAAAAACTCTATGGTCCTCTCTGTCTTCACCTTCAGCCGTCTGACGCTCTTGGAAATTAAACTTAAGTCACTCGCTCAGTTATTAGAGAGAGAGCGCTTAAAAAACTTAACTTAAAACTGAATTAAGGGAGAAGCTGCATATTTAAGCACACTTCAAACTAATTTTAGGATTTAATGGAATTAATGGATGTTTTGCTAACGTGCATGACGACACTGAAGGCGACAGTTTGACTCCTCAGAGGGACAGAGTGAACCTGAACATACAGCAAACACACATGTACAATCTCTTTTAATAACTGCTTCATAAAATATGAGATAAAAATGTTTGACAGCAGAAATTTGTCTCAAAACAATGGACAAAATTTAGATTTAAGACAGCTGAGGGGTTGGACAGGAATTGGGAGAGAGAGAGAGAGGAAATGACATGCAGCAAAGGGCCACAGGGTGGAATCAAACCCAGCAGGGACACAGCGCATCCACTCTATCATCTGAGATACCATGGCGCTCGAGGTTTCAATGGTTGATACTTTAAACAAACTTCAGTTCGTCCAAAAACAGTTTTTTAAGTTTATACTTTATATAACAGAGTTTATTTAATGGGAAATTTAGAAAAAATGAATGCAAAGCCAAACATAAAACAACATAAAAGCAAAGTGGAAAAAAGATTTTCACACCTGTAAATTTTATGTTTCAAAAAGACAAACTGGTAATGTGACAGTGAGTTTCCCTTTTTCCAAAAACACTATACCTGCCTTCTGTTGGCTGTAATATATTCAGCATGAAGACTCATTAATTCAAATTTTTTAAAGTCATTTAATTTAAAAACTCTAATATTTCATGAAACCATCCTTTCTTGTCTTAAAAATATATTTTCATCCATTTTTTACTTTTGTCTGGTGATAACTTAAAACAAACAGGACCTGATAGAGTCACGTTTTTATCAGGCACTGGAGTGAGACGAACTGGATGCAAATTTACAAACAGCAGAAACGTGCAGAGACTGCAGCCATCATACAGTTCTGTGCAGAACAGTCAGACAGCTCCCTGAGAATATCGACCACGCACACACACACACGTACCTCCAGGTGTGACCGTGCCAACGTCCTGCACAGTGAGAACTGACAGGCGTTCCTCCGTGTCGACCCTGACGACCCCATACGTCAGACCCTGCATGGACAAGACGCCTCGACCTGGAGGCTGACTGCTGTCCTCCACCGGCCTGAAAACACACACACACACACACACACACACACACAGCTCAGCTTGTCAATCACCTACATGAGACATTTCTACAAATACACTTAAATAAACTGTGCACAGACATTTGCATAAATACAGAGTGTGGGTGTTTCATTGATCAAATTTACTGTATTTCATTTAATTCGTGTTTCCAAATGTTGACTGATCAGTAACAATCAATCAAAACAATCCAGTGTGATGGATTTTTCTTGTTTTGTCCTCGTTTACACTAACAAGTTTTACATTAAGCAAAAAAGAGCGTTTTTGCAGCGTGTCAGATATAAAGTTTGTCCAGCTGAACAGGGCTGAAAACGTGAGTCAAGTCAAGTCATCTTCACTTATAAAGCACGTTTAAAAAACAGCAGATGCTGAAGTGCTGAACAGCTAGAGAATGAACAGTACAATAAATAATAATAAATAAATAATAAGACTCAAACCCAACACAATATAAAGTCTAGTAGAATGTCTGATCCTATTTGATTTAAAAGGCCAAGGAATAAAAATAGATTTTTAAGTGAGGTCGTTATATGAAGGGGCAGGCTGTTCCACAGTTCAGGATCCGCTACTGCGAAGGCTCGATCTCCTCTGCTCCCGGAGTGTGAGCAGTTAAAAGATCAGAGAGGTAAGAAGGTGCTAACCCATGTAAACATTTAAAAACAAACAACGGAATCTTAAGATCAACTCTAAAAGTGACTGGAAGCCAGGGCAGAGACGCCAATACAGGCGAGATGTGTTCTTGCTTGCGTGTTCCTGTTAGAAGTCGAGCGGGAACTAACTGTAGATGAGACAGCAGCGACTGGCTGACACCTGAGTACAGGCTGTTACAATGGTCAAGTCGGGAAAAAATAAAACATGGATCACTTTCTGGAAGTCAGAGGATGAGAGGAAGGGCTTCACTTGAGTAAGAACCCTAAGCTGTAAAAAGCTAGCTCTCACAACAGCTTTTATCTGTTTCTCAAGCGTCAGGGAGTTGTCCAGGATAACAGCAAGGTTTTTAACCGAGGTTTTTGTTTTTTTTAATTATTTATTTATTGCCATGAATCACATGACCGCTCACAAGTGCTGTGCATGCGAGCGCCAGTGTTTGACTCCCTTGCATGCAGGAAAAAAATGAAAATGAAAAAATGCAGATTTTAACAGCGATGCCTGTTTTCATTATCCAAGCTGAATTAGCCGCTGGTAGTCAAAGCTCCTACATACAGACTGATGTTTGATTTGTGAAGGGTCACATGATTTCAGCTTGACGAATAAGAGAAGGACACGCGTGACTGATATGATCCGATCACGAGGCAAATGTCGTGCATGTGTGTGTGTGTATCTTGTTTCCAGCCGTCCAGGCTTCAGGGCTGCAGTGTTTCAAACTGAAACAGGTTTTTAAACGTAAACACATCAAAAGTTAGGATGCATTTTATAACAAAAACAAATTAATGTGGCTGTAGCCCAATAGACCCTTAGGAATAAATCTTAAATTTATTTTTGGACTCCTTTGCAGCAGTCTATATTGATCTGTGACTGGTTGATCAGTTATTTGGTTCTGTTTCATCCTGTACAGCAGGGAAATCAACTGAACTCGGCTTCTGTTCTTTGTGTATTTGAGATTTGTAATTACAGTGTGTACTCTGTGGATGTGTTTGCATGGGAGTGTGTGTGCATGTGTGCGTGTGTGTGTGAGGTGGTTTGCACATGTGCTTCTGTGTACGAGTGCACGTATGTTTGCATAAGATAAACCTGGGATGAGTGCATGTTTGTGTGTGTGTGTGTGTGTGTGTGTTGTCACGGCACTGTTTCCTGTTGGCTGTCCCGTATGGCTGTCAGGCTTGGGGAATGGTTACCTAGTGAACACCAGTGTGAATTTGAGAAGGAGGGGCCATGTTGATGAACGGGGGTTATCAGGAGAAAGAGGCCACGAGAGCGAGGAGATGCCGTCTTGAGTTTTCGTGACAAGAGGAGTGTTGGGGAAAACCCCCAATGCCGGCTAAATTTTGAGTTTTTGTTTGCATGTCAATGTAAATAAAACGAACTAAGGACAGATTTCGGAGGATAACGGACGCCGTTGGATCACAAGCAGAGCTGGACGAGGTAAACCAGGTTGTTGTTCCTTGTTCCTTAATCTGCAGCCAAGCCTAACTAACTATATGCTCAGGCAACTAAGCCTTGGAAGTCCTTCACAACAAAGCCAAGTCCTCTGGTTTGTGGTAAGCTGACATTCAGTGTGTGTTTGTGTGTGTGTGTGTGTGTGTGTGTGTGTGTGTGTGTGTACCTCCTTATGGCCACTGTCAGGGCCTCAGGGGAGCTGGCGCAGGGACAGATGACGTCGGCTCTCAGTCCTTTAGTCTGAAAGACGTTGAGGAAAGCGTCGCAGGAGGAGATGGACCCTGACGGACAGAAACGACTTTTACAAACGAAACAACTTAACAGTGTCTGCTCTGTTCTAGAAAACACTCAAAGGAACATTTTCTACTGATGGATCTGAGTATTTTATCCTAAATAACTTACTACTTTTCTGACTCAGTGTCATATTTTGTGTTTTTTGACATTTGCTTTTTGTCTGTAACTCGCTGTTTTTGCAGAATATCTTGACCCAATTGTTGAAAAAGTTTAAAACAATGATTTAAGCAACTGACTCTAACTGAACTAAACACCTTTAAGGGCTTTTTTTCCATTGGCATTTGCACCCCTAATAGGAAGCCCCTGAAGCTATGTAAACTGGCTGGTAGTTGGTTTACTAACCTCAGTTCTATGTGACTTGCAACCATAAAATCTCAGAGATACAACAACAAAACAACAACGATCTCATTTCGAGCTCTTGTTCGTGTTTTGTTGTCTTGTTAAAACTGCTCTTGGGTTTTTAAAACTTTGGTGGCCAATGCTTGCTCCTGAGTTAGATCGTTAACACACACTTGCGTCACTTTAGTTCCTCATGTGCTGCCAAAGTACCTACTCTGAATGTAAAGGTAGTTATAAGAATTATTATAGTTCACAGCTCCTGCGGTGCAAGTTCCAGGTATTTAGAGCTATGTTCCTAGAATTAAGAAATGGTCCCTGCAGTCCAAAAAAAGCCTAGAGAGGGAGGTTTAAAAGTAGTTCCTTGTCTCAGCTTCATCGCTGTGTAACAAAAGCCCAAGTTTGTTAAAGATTACACCAGACTAATAAAACACTGTAAAGGACTGCCAACGTCAAGAGTCTGCAAGTTGATACTGTATTAAACTGAAACAAAATGAAAAGAAAAAGAATCATTGTTGCTAGCAGGGATGTAAATACTATGAGGTAAATGTAGTTAACAAGCTGAAACAAGTTAAACTATGAGAATAGAGAAGAAAATTGGATCATTACCTGTTTCTTTGCTACAACATTTCAGTCTTGTTTCCACTTTGTCTGGTGGAAACCAGTTATTGTACTGAATGAACATGGTCAGACACATTCTGCTCTATTCCTGTGAAGTGACCCAGTTTTCCGACTTCCCAAGAGAGTTTACCCTCTTCTCTGGCATTTTCTATCTGTACACGTCTCTAAACTCCCTTGTTAGTGAAAGAGCTCTGCTGTGGAGGCGCAGTGTGACCTTACAGGGATTTGATCCGTCGGCCACCAGCAGCATGCGCAGAGAGCTCAGGTTGATGTCTTTCTGGTCTTTGTGGGCCACCAGAGCCCAGTGCATGTCCCTGGACTTTACACACGCTACCTTGGCTGCAGGGGAAGATGCGCGTGCACACACACACACAAACACACAAAGACACATATACACACACACACACACACACACACACACACACACACGGTGACGGACAGATAATTAGCATTAAATCTCTTTTGACGGACAGGTGAATGAAGTGAGTGGCAGGTGGAGTGTGAGTCTGACCTTTGTACTGGCAGACTTTCTGGATCCATGACAGAGGGTTGACCTTCATCAGAGAGTAGGGGACGCTGATCACGTGCATCATGTTCATCACACTCTGAACAACACACACACATGCACATGAACACTTAGAGCTAAAAGTGCTTTTCCAGCTTTTATTTTTTAAACTCTTGTTTGTATCCATTTCAGATTTAAATCATAACTGTTTTGTACAAATAATTGCATTTTCTCTGCAAACAGAATGCCATTCTGTCTTGATTGCTTACACACTTGACACCAGAGGTGAGGTTGAAGAGCAAACAGGAAATGAATGTCATGACCTGTGACCTCTAGCGGCAGGTCTTACCGTCAGGATGCCGTGCCACAGGCCCACATCCTTTTTGAAGTCGAGAACATTCACTATGGTCTCAGCTACAGACAGAGAGAGAAAGAAAAAGGTTCAATGACTAAATGCCGCCCTGGAGGCCTAACCACCCGCATGTGTGTGCGTGTGTGTGTTTAAATACCCTCTGTGTAGCTGCAGGATTGTGTGAGAGCCTGGCAGTGAGTGAGCAGAGCGATCCTCGTCACTGTGACTCCCAGCACGCTGCCATCCTTACAGGTTTTATACTGAGACAGAATCAACAGACGCATCAGTGAAGTCAGAGGAGAGGGAGGCGTTCAGTTCAATCAGCCTTTTAGCACCTTTATCATCGAATAAATTACAATAAAATGGCTTTATGTTCTCTTTAAAAATGTCAGAAAGTTGCTACGGTTTGGATCTGGAAAGCTCTGTGTTAAAACATGTTTGATTACACTGAACTAATATGTTTATACTAATAATGTTTGACTTTTTTCTGGATTAACTGAAGTAAAGTTGTGCTGAAAAAATGCTTTACTCAATCACATGAACAACAGAGGAGGTAAAGCTGATTAGATGCTCAGAAAAAGTGGTGTGAGCACATTAGCCTGTCAGCTCACCTCTATGTAAGCAGTGTCGTTATTAGCGTCTTTGATGTGAGGGAACCAGTCTCTGGGAGGTTTGGAAAGGTGCTTCGACTCTGTCACAAACCACAGCAACTTTGGCCAGCCTGCAGCGAGTGTGTAAGGCACAGAGAGACACAGGAAGAAGTTTCTTCATGTGAATGATAAAGACTGAGAAAAGGAGACTAGGCTGTTTGACATTTCAGCAAAAACTCCGGGAACAAAATCTAATTTTCTTTCAGCCTAACATTTTCTACAGTTTTTCCAAACATACAAAGGCAGAATGAAGCTTCTAAAGGTTCTTAAACTGGTTGTTTCATGTAATATTTTTCCATTTATTGTTTATAATCTTTCTTTTTCTTTTTTTCTTTTCATTCTTTTCTTTCTCTGTTAGTATTCATATTCTGTGCACTAAGACAGGCCGCCCCTCCCCCACAGAAAAACCTCCGCCCTTTACAACCCACTGATGATTGATGATTTTCACTCTCACCTTTGAACTGTGGGATCTCTCCTGTTGCGCTCTTCGGCAGACCCTTGTGGCAGGCGTCACTGGTCAGCGCCACGGTAACGCCGCAGCTGCCCAACAGGAATCCAATCTGCTGACTGCCGGCATCCTATTGGACAAGAAATGCAGGGGGAGAGCAGACGGTTAGTTGTTCATTTTGTCTTTAGAATATGAAAAACAAAGCACTTCTTCAGGTTCTCCACTAAAGATGACAGATTAACTGGATTTCATACTTTCACCACAGACTGAGCTGAAGAACATTACACACTTTCTCATACAGAGTTCCTCCACTCTCTCAGCTGAAACAGACATTTTATGGAAAATCCTGCAGCACAAATGCAGGATGGGGGAAGGAGTTCAAGAGAGGCGGCCAACAGAAGACATATTCTGCTGTAGCTGTAATCAGTGACAAGCAGCCGTGTCTCACAGTGGTTTTTCCATCAAATTAGCTCTGGTGCCTGAACACGCTTCCATTCAGAAATCTTGAAACTTTGGTGCAATCTAAAGCTGAGGAGCCACTGTAATCAAGTATCAACAGAGGCAATGGACGATGCGCAATGACTATAAAATTCAAATTTATTTAAATTTCATTTCATGTTTGATCCCAGGAGGTGACGGCAACAAGCTCAACAGTTGTAACGTAACTGATGACAGCATTTCTCTGCGTGATGGCGGGGCAGCAGGAGGGCTTGTTTATGGCTTGTCAAACGTGTTGGGTTCCTGACATGTTTCTCTGCTCACAGGGCAGACTGGATTATTTTCTCTGAAATTCTTGTTGCTTTCAAACGGCCGAGACGGAAGAAACAAAGCACTGTTTCAGCCGAGTGCAGCATCACTGAGATGTCCACACAAACAGAAGCGAAACAAAACACAGCAGGAGTTTGGTGCTGCCAGGTGTGAGGTGAAAGCAGAGAGGATTAACATTACACAGCAGTGCTACAAAAAAATGAAATTACCTGACCTCCCACAGAGAAACTAATCCTGCAGAATAATATCACACTGAAAACTAAAGGAAAGGGATTGAAGTGCAACACGATGGCTACAGTTAAGCTACAGAGAGCTACGGAGGACTTCACCCACTACCTTGCGACTTAAGGGGACTTCGATAGGAACAGGGACGACCTCAGCCAGCAGACAGCCGTAGAAGGCGACCATGAACGCCACAGGGTCGTTGTTAGGAAACACCAACGCCACCTGGGAGAGTGAGGAAAGACAGGAGTCTCAGTCAGAGACAATGGGAACCAGAAAAACTATCTAATCTGCTAAATACAGCTGCTCTTTATTTCATGTGTTACGTGATTAATGTCTGACCAAAAACTCCTTTTCTGTAACTTTGAAAATCTTTTCAACACAAACAACTTTTTTCAAATATTCAGCACAAAAACAACCAGTAAATCACAAGTTTACAGAGGTCGCTGTTTCATTTCAGCTGTTTGAGGAACAGTTTCACATATATGGAATTTAATGAGAAGACCGACGCCACTCGTTTCTGTCCTTTCAACATGAACCTAGAGTCTGCAGACTATTAGCTTAGCATTAAAACTGGAAACACTAGGTTGTAAATAGTTTAAACAAATGAGATATAATGTGCTAATTATTTACATTAACCAGTGCTTGCGCAAGGATCTAGTTGGCATTGACTGGCTGTTTCCTCCATGTCTTGTTTTTAAGCTTCACATTTTGTTAAATATTTATCGTTAATAAAAAAAAATGATAATAGATTTGAAAGCAAAAGCTCAGATTGATTAGGACATTGTAAGGAATTCTGACAAATAAAAAAGTCGAGGAAGAATGCTGAACAAGCAGGTTGCCTTAGTTTCAAAAACGTAAAACCACAAAAAAAACCCAACAACATAAATAAATACGTAATAATAATAAATTGTTGTCTTACACCGCTGATTTGAAAGTTGTTATTGAAACAATAACTGACAAACAAAAAGTGATGCTGCTACAGTGAACGAGAACAAAGAACAGATACAGAAAGCTGTGCGAGGCGGCAGAGGAGCGTGACTCACCCGATCACCCGGCCGCACCATGGGCTCCTGCTTGCTGCCCAGTTTGTGGAGGATGTTGTAAGCAAGCTTGATGCTGCGAGACCACAGCTTTCCTGCAGAGAGCAGGTCGGAGGATACAAGGGTGTGAGGGAGGGAGGAAGAAGGGAGAGAGAGTGAGTCCACAGGATATGAGTGTGTGTTCTCAGATGTCTATTTTGAGGACACACAGTCGATGAAAGGAAAATGAGTAAACTGATGCGACATTTCAGAGTTCTCAGCGGTCAGTGGAGGTCACTAGAGACTCTGTTCTGCTTTCCTATGGATTAAACTTTAAAGTAATGCAAGTAATGTAATGCACTCTTGGTGGACAAGTACATAGGACAATAAAATTCCCTGCTGAGCCTTTTCTTTTGCATGATTTCATTTTCCTGCACACCTATACACCATCGACTAGTTTTATGAGAAATATTCCTACAAATACAGACATGCATCCCGTGTTTACTGATACCTGTGCTGAGTTTTGAATCTCAATACCTTTCTGAAAAAAAAAACAAAAAAAAAAAAAACAAAGACAGAAATGTCTTCTGTCTCAGTCTGTCAAGTATCAAAAGTTGCTCAGGTTCTTTCTGATTTAATAGTTTTTAGCTCTTGTACAGCTGCTATTTATTAAGCGACATTTTAGCATAAATTCATTTAAAAAGGTTTGGCTGGAAAATAAAAAAGGCGTTGGACAAAAATTTGTGTTTAACCAGCCTGACTATAACTCATCCTCTTCACAGATCTGCTGACTGAAAATCGCTCTTGGTAACTTCACTTTGTGGAGACTTTTAGTTTCTCATCATCTAAATGCCTTTTCAGACTCTTTTGTTACTCAGAGTTCAAAGCAAATGTGGTGAAACGGCTTTTAGTCATTTTGCCGCCACAGAGTTGCTCTTTGAGATAAAGTATGCTCCATCTGCAACCATTTCTAAAACCAAACCACAGACTGTTATTTTTTATACTGCTTTTAAAGAGGCATCCCAGCATTTTTACATGTCATTTTCTTTTGTCAACATCAGCTACATAGGTCACATAAACCCCGCCCATTTTCCCCAAAATAGCTTTATCTATGAGATATGGTGTTTGTGACATTTTGTCCATATTCAATAAATGTTACCGAAAGTAG
>JAQFJA010000013.1:2025732-2036982 GCA_029874485.1 Naso brachycentron | reverse complement strand
ATGATAATCATTAATTAATTCTGATAGCCAAAACATTAATGGTGCCCCCCGCGAGGCAGTGTAATGTAAACATTAATTTTGTCATGTAGAAAGCTGGTAACCGGGGATTACAACTGTTTTTATTGGCCAGCTGGCCAGTGACCTCAATTTATTTATCCACCAAACCCAAAATTTACCTTCATTTGGCGCCTGGCAGGTGTTAATTTTGCACTCTGTCTGTGCATGAAATGCCTCTAATGACTTACTCTGTCAAGGTCTGGAGCACTTAGGTTGCAGAAATAAAGAAATACTCTACTACCACATGAGTCAAATCTAAACTCTCAAAACCTCAGTGAAAGGACAGCTGGACAGCTCTAAGCAGGACCCTTCCAGAACATTCTAAACCAAGCAGCAGTCAACTTTAAATGTGAGCAAAAAATAAAGATAATCTGTCTTTTGAACAAGCCGTGCACAGAAAAGACATCAGCATCAGAGGTGCACACATTTGCAACATGTAAGGTGAAAGAAATGTTCACTGTCATGAAAGCAGAGCTGATGTGTGCTTGTCTTTTCATACCCACACGACAACACAGCCACCACAACTGTAAGCTCAGCAGTGCATCAGCGAGAAACAGTGGAGAAAAACATTTTATGACCAATTATTCAGCCCAACACCACTGAACTGCTCTGCTACAACAGGGCCGTTCAGCAGCTCAGTCATCTTTCTTTGTAATTTCAGACTGATGACTAGAGGCTGGTCTAAAATTCAGAGAGGAATGTCATCACTGTGGTTGTCTGATTTCACACCAGAGCGGCATCGTGTCACCCAGCAGCCGGCATCTTTACCAAAGGCTCGGCATATTTCTTTAAGAACACAGAGGAACGGGGGCTGAGAAAACCAGAGAGATGGAACAGGGCCAGCGGTCAGTACATGACCTTGTTTGGTTCAAACAGATAGCTCTGTCATCTTCTGTGTGTTTGTGTGTGTGTGTGTGTGTGTGTGTACAGCAGTACCATTATCCAGTGTCCTCACACCACCTCTGTTACCCCACGCTGTGCTCTTCCTGTCTTTGTCCCTCTTGCTCTCCTCAGCAGCCGTTCTGTTCAGGGGTTTGATTCTGAGTGTGAAGAGTCAATTTGCAAACAAATGAACAAGGTGAAAATCAAAACATTTTGAGCAAAATCACAAAGAAGTTTGGATTCTTATTTGAAGCAGAAAGCATTTGGTTGATGGAGCACTGATGTTGTGGGTGGAACTGCTTTAGTGAGATAATGATGCAGGTTACAGACGATGGGCTCAGTCTCATCTGACAGCAGCTGCAGAGTGTTCTGCTGCTAAGGAGCTGCGAGAGGCTGCTGCCGTCCTCACACACTCGGCCACATGGAAATGACCTGCTCTTATTTTTCACCACTTTTCCAACATCGATTTTGGATTATTTCTTATATGTTTAATAATGTCTGCACATTTTTACCTTCCTGCATGCTTTTATTCTCCTGTTCAATCTGTCTTCTACTATTTTGGCTGTTTTTTATATCATTGTTTTATTTTTCTCTTTTAAATTCTATTTAATTTTTATATATATATATTTTCTTCTGTTTGCTTTATTTTGGTCTTTGGGGTCTAGTGTGTAAGATTTAAGGGACTTTTGTCAGAAAAGAGCAGAAATAAAGTATAAAATCCACAGTTATGCATTCATTTTGTGTATAATTACCTAAAAATAATTAGAGCTTTAAGGAAGTTTCAAAGGCAACAGGCTCTCCTTCACACTGTAAGGGAGGCTGACTTGAGTGATATTCAGTTTCAGTTTGAAAACTCACTGCAACTCACTGCGTGCTTTATAAAAGCAAGTAATCTCTGTCTGTCCATCCATCCATGCGTCCATCCGTTGGCCTGTCCATCTGTCCGTCTGTCTGTCCCTCACATAGTGTAATCGTTAGTCAGATTGATTCAAACGTGGCAGGTGTGTTGTTGATGACTTGAGGATGTGCATGTGTGTCTTTGGTGAATTTTGGATTAATTCGTTATTGATAAAAATCGTTGATTTGCTTCTTTTTCTCCCTGTCAAGTCAGTGAGTGAAAACACAGACAGCACCACTCTGCCACCGCAACCCACATTGTGGTCGAAGGCGGGATTTTATTCATAGGCTTACTGTGCATTGTTACAGGAGCTGCATGTCATTGAACTGTACAACCTGCCATGACACAGAAGAGGAGATGACAGCTCTCCTTCGCTCTTCATCACGTTCATACAACAGAGAGGGTGAGCGAGGTGAGAGCACAAGTGGGTGAAAGAGAGAGAGCGCTGGAAAGCTTGACAGACGGAGAGACATCGCTATTTTTGATTCTTTCACGGCGGTTAAAAACCTTTGATTCAATGCTGTGCTGCAAGCGGGGATACTGTGGGTCAAACAATCAGGCTGATCACGACTGTTTTGAATGGGCACTGTAACGTAAAGGTAAACTCCTCTGTAGCAACAGAATGCAGTCACGTCAATAAAAATTATCTGCTCAGGTCAACATTAACAAGCACAGTTTTCTTCTGAAGTACTTTTTGAACTAGAAAAATTGCATTTCCTGCTGAAAATGTCGTGTGAATGCTGAGAGCAGAAATGCCAAAGCATTGCTGAAAAAATGCAAAAATATACAATAATTTTTTTTAAAAAAAAGCAAATGTTGAAAACTGCACTGCTGATGAACCTTGTAGCTACAGTGTTAAACAGGCTGAAGTGGTGTCAGAAGTTTGATTCAACTGAGAAAAGGTAGGATTTGATTAGAAAAGTAAGAAGTTGAAACAGAAGTGTCGGTTAAAGGTTGTATGAAGTTAAAAGGAACAGTTATATTTGGCTGAAATACACCATGAACCTTTAAAAGTATTGAATGTAAGGAATTTAAAAAGTCGCAGGTGGATGAATATAATGTTAAATTTGGAAGTAGTTCAAATTAGCGTCAAAGCAGAAAAAACATAAATTGCTGAACACTGTCAGATTTAATGTTTTCTTTCATTCAAAGCAAGCGAGACAGGTGGAGAGAGGAGCAGAGAGGAGAAGAGACAGGAGGAGACATGAGGACAGGGGAGACAGGAGGAGAGGGGAGTAGACAGAAGGAGACAGTAGAAGTGAGGATGAGATTGCTAAAGACAAAAAGGGCATATGAAGAGAAACGTTTAGGAATCCAAGACCACAGACAGGAAGTAGGCCTAGTATTTAGCTCTGATAAAAATCTACAAATGTAATTAGTGAAACACTTAAATTTAGGTTAAATAAACCATGAACCAGTAATATTTGTACGTAACTAATAACAGTGGAATTTGGATGAATGTCATTTTTATATCTGCAAGTAGTTCAAATTCGTATAAATGCAAAAAGAGCAAATTGCTGAACACTGAAATTTGAATGGGTTAAAGACAGAGGAGTAGGAAAAGAAGAAAGACAGAGGAGGGAAGAGACGAAAGAGCAAGGATGCTCAAAAGAGGGAAAGAAGAGAGAGGAGGAGGGGGAAGAGGAGGATGAGAAGAGAGGAAAGAGAGGATGATTAGAAAAGCAGAAGAATAGACTAGGATAAGAGGAGGAGAAGAGAGAGGACGAGAGGGAAGAGGAGGAGGAGGAGCAGAAGGAGAAAAAACACAAGAGCAGAAGGGAAGAGGAGAGAGAGAATGGATGATTAGAGAAGGAAAAGAGGAGAGCGAAGGAGAAGACAGAGACAGACAAAGACAGACAGACATACACTCATAAGCATTAGATGTGTGTGCACAGTGGAGACACAATGTAAAGACACAGTGAAAGCTCTGAAAATGCACCCTGGAACAAAGCAGTCTCCTCTCAAAACAATGTCCTGTTTTGGTAAAATGATTTTGAGCACCACAAGGTTGTACTGAAGAAGTACGTATGCTGTTTGTGTGGATGAACATTAAAATGACTAAGACATGACAGTTTTGAAAAGAGTACACCACTCAGTCTTGGGTGAAAGTCAGACAAATAAAATGAGACTTAATGGGGCTTTGGCTGGGGCGAGCCCTGCTCAAAGGTTTGTACAGCCGAACCTGTTGAGTCCTACTGGTGAAAAACTGTGATGTATTGATAGAAAACAGTTTTTCCTACAGTTTGATGTATAAAATGTGTTTTGAGTGAATTTTGTGGGAGCTAAAGCCTTTTGTTTGCCGCATGTCTGAAATGACCCCTCCACTCTAGGGGTCATGTGACTCACTCTAGCCAACTGATGATTCTGCAATACACACCCATTATAAAATCTGAAGAGGGGCAAAAAAAGCATAAAACTAAAACTGCGATATGTCAAAAACAGTAGAAGATAGCAAAAACGTAAATGCAAGAAAAATAGTTCGAAGTCTTCTGTCTTGTTTGAAGTTTGAATAAAGTCTGTAGCTAAAACTATGTGGAAGCAGCACAAGTTCAAAGTACGGTGGGTTTGAAGAAGGTTTGAAGATTTCCGAATGTATTGAAATGGAGCAAGATTTTATGGAAAAAGCTGAATATTTGAAAACGCATGAAACAATTATCCTGAAAGAGCTGCACATTTTGATATCTGAACGGTTTTAATAGCACAAAATATGCAGAGGTAGTTGAAGGCCAAAAAAGAAGAATAGAGAATAAATAAGTACCAAGAACGTGGCATTGCGTTAAGTATGTTAAAAACAATTGTCGTGTAAATAAATGGGTTCATTCATAGGACTTGTTACAAGTCCTTTGTGTACTTTTACAAGTACTTTTACACTCCTATGTGACTTGTTGTACTTTAGCTTATTTTTATTTTCTTTTTAACTCCATTTGATTACATTTAAATGTTATTTTATATTTTCCTATGAAAAAGCAAAAATCTTTACACATCTATTTGCTAGGCAGGTGCGTCGGAGGGTGAAAATAAAGTACAAATAAAACAAAGAGAGTTCCCGCACACATGGCCAACTTATAGTATAAAGAATTTAAATATTAAGTATCAACAATATCAAAATACAATCAGTAGAAACAGCATCAATATACAAAGGTAAAGTGCAATGAATACATACAATAACTACTAAGCTGTCGTGACTGGATACATTAGGTCCTAATAGAAGGTAATGGCTAATGATCACAGTCAGAAAGAATAAATACAACAGATACAATACATAGACTAAATATAGGAAAGTAAGAAAATAGAAGAAAGAGGAACGTTCCTCTTTCTGAAAGTGAGAAGCAGCACTGAATTTTCAAGACGAGTCCTCAAAGTGCACACTGCTGGTATAGTTGTGTGGTGTATTTCCAAAATAGTTCAAGTCAAAGAGCCTTCTTTCATTATTTGCATTCTTGCCCCGCCCCCGGACCCTTCTGACCAATCAAAAGAGTGAAAGTTCTCACCTGGTTTGTAATGATGTGCTTTGGTTTGCTCCTGTTTTTCTCTGTGTGAACACAAACCGAACCAACAAAAAAATCACTCCTGGTTTACAAACTCTTTGACTGATTTTAATATTGTGAGCTTGATAGCGTGCTCAGCTGCTCTGTTTAAAGAGGCGCTAGAATGGCTGCAGACTCTTGATCCTCTTTTATCATGCACTGCCAGGTGCATAATTACTTCAAAATCACTTCAAGCATTTCTGCGCACAGATTTTCGTGCAAATATTTGTTCTCTGCTTTACAAACCCTCGGGGGCTTTGTACCTTGTTTTAAAGTTGTTAGAATGTTTGTGGTTGTATCACACTGTGTTAGCAGAACTCTATTATCTGCAGGACAAAGATATCACTCAACGTCAGGCTATATTGGGCCCTGGCATTTACAGTCTATCATGAGGGGCTGCTGGGAAACATTTGGGCATGCTGTGAGTGTCTTTGTGTGTGTGTGTGTGTGTGTGTGTAGCACCCATCCAGAGCTTGTCTCTGGAGCTGTCCAGGCTGAGCGGCTATGAGGAGATGAAGTGCACCATCCGAAATGTCTTTCCGGCTCCTCGTGTATCCTGGGTGACCGACCCGCCCACTTTTGAGGACCTCCGACCAGTCACACGCAAGCTTGCTGACAAACAGGGGCTATACACCGTCGACAGCCGCCTCAAGAGGCTGAACGGACGACCTGACCTCATCTACATCTGTAAAGTCACATCCTCCTACGGTGGGCCAACCTGGACCGCCTCTCTCAGGGAAAGAGGTACGAGGACAGAACTCTTTTTAGTAAATATGAAGTGAAATCCTCTTCAAGTCAAGCTACCTGGACTGTGGGAAGCACAATGTTAAAAATGCAGAATGCTGTAATTTGTATTCTTAATTTGTTCTGATGTTCGTGTCCCACTCTCTCCTGAAACATGACCACCACTGTTTGCTCTCCAGCAGAAATCAGAGGAACTGAAGGGATAGACCTGACCATTCCCTGCCACGCCCCTGCTTACCTGAACAAGCCCTTCCTCTTCTGGAGCTTCTCCAATGGCGAAGACCCCTCCCAGATCCTCACTTATGACAGCCTGTCGGGGCACAGTACCTCCACGTCGCCCTGGGAAACTCATGTGGAGCTGGACGGCTTCAGGGTCCCGTTTGGAGACGGCTCTCTGCGGCTGATGGACCCCAAGCACTCAGAGCACACGGGCAGCTACACCTGTGTGTTCTCGCTGCCGTACACCACTCACACCGAACGCTCTGACGTCACCATCAACAAATCAGGTGAGGTCACAAACACAGTCATTGAACAAAGATGCCTGTGTTCACTGAAGCAGGTTCAGACAAATCCATGTTAGTCCATCTGTCAACTCTCCTTCCTCTCAGCTTGGCTCAAAGCTTTTTGGTTCCAGCTGAAAGTCCCTTTAAAATACTTCACAAAAAACATAGAATTTCATCTTAGAGAGGGT
This sequence comes from Naso brachycentron, assembly GCA_029874485.1. Classification (NCBI taxonomy): domain Eukaryota; kingdom Metazoa; phylum Chordata; class Actinopteri; order Acanthuriformes; family Acanthuridae; genus Naso; species Naso brachycentron. Next base: position 2,030,183 of record JAQFJA010000013.1, on the reverse strand, counting down.
TCAGTTTTAGGGATAAACAGCATTTATTAGGGACCACTTCCTGTGGTGCATTGCTAGACATTTAGTGTTTCTGGTAGGATTACTTTACTGTTGCTTAATAAAAAATATTACAGACTTATCTATTACGGAAATATAATGATGGTTCTGCAAACTTTAGCTCTTGTTCATAAGTTTTGCACTTAGCAAGGAAAAAAAGGTCTCTTAATTAAGTTTTTGCTTACCCAAATAACAAAAAACTGCCTGTCTTTCTGCACGTTTCTCCACCTATGTGTCTGCAGCAGTAAAAAAAACTTCACATTAGTTTGCTTTTGCCTCTCAGAGACAACAGTTATTATACAGACAGCCACAAGATGTCGCCTGTGAGGAAAACCATTCTCCTCTGACTTGATTCTAGGTTATTTATGGTGCTCAACATTAATGCAAAATCTAAATCTAAATGAATCTCATTCTAAACATAAATGATTTGTTAGGATGGTATTCAACTATACAGAATCACCAGTACAGCCCTTTAATTAGCTAAATATATGTTGCAACTGTAATAATTATAAACACGTTAAATGTTTGCAGTGTGAAACAGGAGTGTTACAAAATACAGACATGACCAACAAAGGTGACATTTAGAAAGGATATATTAACATTGTGTTAATAACACAAGTATGATGGAATTGTTTGAATAAAACAGCCTCCATTTCATCATCTTTTTTTTCCCTTAAGTTCTTGATTTGTGACAGGAAGTGACAAACAGAAGGGGAATCGTTGTTTTGGTACATTTTTGTACATTTTTATTGTCCACCCCCATTCCTCATATATTAGGTCAGATTAATTTCCCAGAAAATTAAATAAAAAGATATCAGAAGAACAGCCACTGTTTTATTTTCATCTTTTGTATTAATCTGTGTGATTTTGTTATCTGTGCAGCTCAGCATCGTGCCTCCGAAGCGCCGTCTTATTGGTGGACTGTGGGTCTGGTGCTTGCAGTGCTGGTTCTTGCTCTGGCCGGGATGCTGGCGTACTTGAAGATGAGAGGTAAAGATGGACTAAAACATGTGTGGACAATGAGTGATAGAAAGAAGACAGCTTGACTGGACTGACACACATATAAATGCAAATTGAAATCCACATCAAAAATATGTGTGTGTGCACGTACTTTGATTGAAACAAATGGGCAGAAAGAATCTGGTTATGTCTGGTTTTGGCCTTAAATGTTTGCTATCAGCGTTTATGTGTTTTGTGTGGACTTATGTGGGCTCTTGTTTTGCTAGAAAATTAAATTTTATGATTTAAAAAAAAACAAAATAGCATTTTTCTCAAAAATGTCTGTTTAATTTAGTATAACATCACTGTGTAAGGCAGCTGTTTCGGGGGGCCTCTCGATCAAACTCAGCAATAAATAAACACAACATTTTAAGGACATATTTAAATGAGATTTTAAGAAGTTAATATAGTTAAGATTCAGTAGGAATACAAAGCAAAATGTGCTTTGAAGGCACACTGTATTTACGCCACTGGAGGTCTCTTTAACAAAACAGGGAAAACAAAATATATGATTTGATGATGTCATGAAGTAGTGTGGGATCATGGGATTCGTTTATTTTATTGTGTGACACCCACCATTTCATGTCTACCTTGAATAAAATGACAGAGCGCTCTGAGTTTGATCATTTTTTGAAAACATTTGGGATGATTAAAGCACAATTCAACAAAATGTAGAACAAAAACAGTAATTTAGGTTAAAATATAAAAACTAAAAGTGCTCTCTTTATGCAGCAGAACTTAGTATTTATCTTGATATATGCTGTGATTTGTTATAACTGATGCGTTTTTGTATGTAAAATCTGACACGAAAAATATTAACCCATTAGACCGAATGCAAAGTAAGTGTGTGTGGAACTTTAAGACTGGATGAGACACACACGTTTCTCTCTTTAAACCCACATGTGACATGTGTATAATGATAATATGACAATGATAATAGTAATTAGCCTAGTTATGATTACTTATGTTTTTTTAAAAAATGCTGATGCTCTTTAGAGCAAAATTTACAATTAAAGCCACAACTATATTCTTTCCAATGGTTTTTATCCCCTCAAATGCTGAGAAATTAATAATTTAGTGAGAGCTGTCATTTCCCCCCAGTTTTTCAGAAAACCCCTTAGATTTAGACTTAGAGGTTGTTTTCTAATCATGGATAAGTTTTAAAGTGCTTTTTCAGAGGGTCCCTTAGTCTTAATGGGTCCAATGTAACATATTTTGGAAGAAAAATAGAGAAAAGCATAAATTACATCAAACGTTAGTTGTTTAATTGTACCAAATAATCAATATTTGCTCATATTTTGATTATATAAAATTGTATTTTTATAACACCCACAAGACTACTCCTTTCTTTATAAGTCTTAAATTAAAATAAGTTTCATAATAGTGTAACAAAGATTGGAACATAAACCAACCACTAACGATACATCGCTACACACCCACACCAGTCATACCAGTTACAACTAATTGGATCCGGATCACACCAGTTGCATTCTAGGAAATGCAGGCAGACACCAACTGAGGCAGAAGTAGGTGATGTTGGCTGAATGCAATTAAATTAAATTAAATTACATCAAAGAGCAATGGATGAGAGAGATTTTTGGAGAGTTTGGATCAGGTAGTGCGAGCTTTAAATCACAGGTTCTGATCCGTGCAGGTGCTTCATTTTTTACACCGCTCTCACAAACATTGTGTCTCTCTCATCTCTCACCCAGGAAGCACCTCGAAGCCCAAAAAAGACACTGAAGAGGTGACAGAGCTACGTTTAGTCAAAGGTCGGTCATCAGAGGTGTTAAAAACACCATTGCTTGCAGTACCAAAATTAGGCCACTAGATGGAGCCACAGTTAAAGTCTTGTCTGTGTTGCCTCAGGAGATGAGAACTCCACTTATGGAACTACTGACAATTACAATATAAATACATTTAACTTAACCTCACCAGGAGGGACAAATAAAAACATCACAACCATCTACAAATTCTAAAAATGACCATAAAGGTAAAAAAAAATGAAAATAAAAACATTATAACCTTTGTGAAGATGGGACTGCATAACCTCCTTTGCCTCTGATTGGTCGGGCTCAGAAACAGACGTCATAATTGTTTTTCTGCTTAACTGCTTGACTTTTGTTCCTTCATCCTCTGATCCAGACGCTTGTTTTCTCATTCTCACAGGCTCGGCGGCAGACAGTAACCTGAATGAGAGCAGCCCTTTGACTGTGGGCGGCACCAACGGACAATCAGGCCTCCAGACTGTCACTCCAGTAACCTGAGGACGGACACAGACAACAACCTGGACACACCTGAAACTAACAAAATACTAACACAAACACGAACACAAACTGAAAGTCTCCTTGAGAGATTTTTTTTTTTAAATTATGATTTATTCAATTTCAAATTACTATTTTGGGATATTTTAGGTGTTCTTTAATGAGAAAATCATCTGAAACCATTTATTTTTTTGGGTGACACCCTGATAAACTATTTTATATGCTTTTTTAGTTGCACAAGGTTGAATCACAAAGTTTTAGCCTTTTTTCCCTTCACAGCGACACACTGCTCCCAGCACTCCTTCAGCTTCAACTTTTTGAGGAGACAGACTGAAGTCACGGGGAGTAGAGGGGACCGGGAGCAACGACTGTGTTGTTGGCAAGAAACTTGCACATTTCCAGTGCACTCAGAGCAGAAACAGCCTTATGTTGGAAAAACAGTTACCAGCCTGACACAGTTCAGGTCATTTGAGTTGAAAGTTCTCCCTCAGCTGCCTTAGAACTTATATTCTGAAGAGACAGTCCAAATCTGAGGGGGGAAATCATGGTGCACAACTTGAAAAATGTCAAAGAAAAACACCTGAATCCTTTCAGTTGTCCTCTGATCTGACTCTGCCACTCTGAATCTCCTGTTTGGTCTCTCGATCGTCGCTGCAGACACTCATTCAGGTGCTGATGATGATCATGAGATGTAACCTGGAATACTTACTCTCAAAAGTGATTACTTGCACCTTTATACGCATCACAGTGCAGCACTGTTTATTTTTCAACAGGAACTAACTTAGAACCCTTGAATGCACCTGGTTCATGCTAAAATGTAGAAAATGTACAACAAAAAGTGTCCATTGTCTTCATGAAGGGTTAGTGGACCTGGAGATTGCAGCCATAAATCGGCTGTTATTTCAGGAACTCTTGAAGGTATGTGTTTTCTTGTGGAAAAACCTGTGGAACCCCTTTTCCAACACAGAAACGTTTGTAAGGGTGAAGGAATCATTTATAGGAATTTTAGGAACACGTCTGAATTTGTTCCTCTTGCATAGTTCTTGTAGCCAGGCTAGCGCCCACTGGTTTACCAAAGCAATACACAATGTGTTATCATTGATTCCCCAAATTGAAGAACTAAAGTCTGAACAACAGGAATGTCTAAGACAT
>JAQFJA010000013.1:2015316-2025632 GCA_029874485.1 Naso brachycentron | reverse complement strand
TTTTAGTGCGCCTCCATGGCCACCCCAAAATTTTCACTGGCCCCATCTGGCCCCCCCACAAAATATTTTCTGCAGGCCCCACTGCATGGCTCACATGGCAGCATGGCTGCAGTCATCAGTGGGCACTCATATTTAAAACACATCACAGAGTTCTCACAAAATCATCTCTAAAAGTTGCTGATCATACTTCAAATGCTCTGAGCGAAGTTACAGGTGTTTTCAAATCCTGACGACACACACATCATTCAGGTTGCTGCTGCCGACCAGCATGACTCAGTTAGCCAAACTCGTGTCTCCTCTCATCCATTTCCATGTTGCATTTAATATGACAGTACATCCTGGAGTTTCCTGCATATGAGCGATCATTTCTTTCTGGTGGGTTTGTCTGTGTTTGTGGAAAACTCACCAGCAGCTGTGACAGCAGGTTAGCGTTAGCTCCCTTAGCTTCTCTTAAGAGCTGCTGTCGTTCCCGTCGGATATCCCGCTTTTCATCGCCGTCGTTTAGTTTTGAAAAGGCAGAATATTTACAAGCTGCGGTGGGAGAAACAAAACTTCCTTTAACAGTTTCTTTTACCTTCAGTGGCCTCTCCTAGTTCATCAATTTGTGCTTTCCCGCGTCTTCTCCAATGTACCAGAAGAAGGGTTTGGGTTTTTTGGTTTTGTTTTCTTCCTCTAACTCTTGGAGAAGCTGGCGCTGCCACGACACACCAGCGCCCCCTAGTGTATTATCAGTGGAACCTCATTTCTCTTAGCCTGATGCAAGTATTCCTAAAAAAACACTAGTAATAATGTAATGAAAGAGGTACAATATGAGTCAAAAAATTACTTCATTTGACTCCAGAAAGTGATTTTCTTAATCTACAGTAATTGTAAATAGTCCCATTTTATTTTTTTGCATCACTTGTTACATCTTTGTTTTTGTTTTTTCAGTTTCAGGCTCTTCAGTTGATAAGGGAATGCAGAATCACAAAAGAACTGTAATCGGTACGGTTGTAGGGGTTGTGCTTCTTGCTGTAGTAATCACGATCCTGGCAGTATTATATATATGTGTACGTTCAAAACAAAAAAAGAAGAACAGAGCCCACACAACCCAGACAAACCAACCGGCCCCTGTGTAAGTATAACCTCTAATATAAAAGTACTTTTGCACTGTTATGAACTCTTAGTAATGTTAAAGCAAAACACTGTCATTTGGTCTCCGTGTAATTATATTTCAGAAAATTAATTTGTTGGATATTAGTCAGTGACTTGTCTATTGTTTCTACTGTGTTTATTGACTTGGCTGATGAGGAAATAAAGACAAATTTCCTGCCTTGATGCAACAAATACAGCTATACTCCATTCTACTGATCAGTGAATCATTTGCCCTCAATTAAAATCAACCTTAAATGTACTTGTATCAGCTAAAACAAACCTAAACAAGTCCACACATCAGTTTGAGCTTGAGGATTTTCTGCACTGACTTGTATTTAATTTTATTTCTAGATCAGAAGGCTCAATTCTATTGAAGAACATTTAAAAAAATGGTGACGGCTCAAAAGAGCCAGAGCCCGATGAAGAGATAAACCCCTCCACTCAGGAACGAAGGACAACATGATGCCCTCACTTTCTGCACTGCCTGTGTAAACTTGAAAATGCAACAGACTTCCAGTTCAGCCGTTTGGAGCCATTCAGCAAACATTTTTATGACGACCACGTACTGTGAGACTCTGCAATTTCACTTCCCCTCGCAGTAATGTTTCTGGATGGAGAGACTTCAGCTCATGTGCAGCTTGTTGTTGCTGCTCTACCTCATGTCCTCATGTGGAGAAGAATTAATAAAACACAGACACTGACGCACTTTGCTTCTCCTGACAAAAAAAAGATAGTAAATGTATCAGAATTCATGTATGAAGTTTCGCTATCAGCTGCTGTTCATTTATGATCAACATGTTTTAGGAAAGGAATTTAAAAAAACATTAATTTTTTGCTTTTTTCAAATGTTTGAATAAGCTGGTGTCAAACATTTTGGTATGGATGCAAAGTTGGGAGGTGAAACTCTTCATGAATAATAACTTTGAAGGTAAATTATTTGTATAAATAATTATTTTGTAAAAAATAAAAATAAAAACTGCTTTTTCCATTTCAGAGTGATACTTAGCTCAGTTCAGATGCTTCTGGGTGCTGATGATTGTCAACATCACGTGATGAGGAACTCCATAAACGCCTGAAACATTTTGGGAATCTATAATCAATATTACCAGCCATGCTACCTAAATATGTCTGTATGCAGGCTGAAGTGTGGCTGAAGCTAACAGGAGGGGAAAGCTTTAGGCCTTACACTGAAGCAAGCGACCATACATCAGCCAAAATGTTCAACCTTTAAAAAAAATCATTAAATTCCACTTATTGATATAACTCTGCAAAAAATAGTACATTTAATTTCTGGAAAATTCTGTATTGTAAGTATCCCAGCGAGTATTTTGAAATAATGTATTTATGATCTGTACATTTATGAAAAGGGATGAAATAAGGAGAAAATAGTGAGTGAAAAAAGGAAAACAGATTTTTGGTGGGAGGTGGAGCTGATGGACTGGATTCCTGTCACGTCATATGATCTGCTGTGGACTCGTTGTACCTGTTTGATGGGGTGGAGATTAATTTCTCAGCATTCAGAAGGTTCTGGAATTATTCTTGCTGATATGATCGTTGATTTTCTCTTTAATAATCATGGCAGCATATGAAGTTCTTCTGCTCTGTTCTCTCCTGTGGATTTTCTCTCCAGCAGAAGGAAAAGGTGAGCGATCTACTAATCATTTGGCAGACAGGCAGACAGATAGATGGATAGATAGATAGATGGATAGATAGATAGATGGATAGATATACTAGATAGATAGATAGATAGATAGATAGATATAAGTCTTTTAACATATTCAGATGACTCTGAGTCTCTTTAAAAGGACCAATTCACAATATTTCTAGTGGCTCATATGCCGGCCTCTTCTTCTATGATTTAAAGATATAAAGTTTTGGTACTTTAGCACAGTTTTGAGGCGCTGCACAAAAGCGTTTAATAGTCGAGACTGGTCTTGGTCTCGAGATCGGTCTTAAGACCACTTTTTGAATGACCACAGCAGATTTATTTGTTAACATAATGACTGTGATTGGATGTAAAACTTTCTTCTTTGGTGCAGCCAGTAACGTAAGTCATTTGTAGTTTGATTTTTTTGATTCATCTAAGTTTGGCCTCGTTTGGCCGAGAACTCACATGTAAAACAGCATACAGTAGAAAACACTGGGCAGAGTGCAGGTTCTGCAAGGCAGTGCTTCCTGAGACAGCTGAGAACAAATTTCTGTAGCTGCCTCGTAATCAGAGGAAAATGTTTTAATGCTCTTAGTCTTGTCTTGGTCTGGGCACACTCTGGTCTCGGTCAAGTCCTGGTCTTGGTTAGTGTGGTCTTGTCTACAACACTAATGCTAAGTCTTCAAAAGAGCGTGTTTGGTCATCACAGCATTCCTGGTGAAGTCTGGGCATGTTACAGGAAAAATGGGCTTTTGCTCTAAATTCAAACACATTCTGCATGTGTTTCCTGTGTTTCCAGAGTTAACCATCACATGTTTGAACTCAGAGGAGTGTGTGCTGCCATGTCAGTTTGAATCTGATGGGAAAGGTGCCAGAGTGATGTGGTACAAGAAGAAAGCTGTGGTGAGCTGCACGCGCTATGGCAACACAAGCTTTGTGAGGGGGAAACACAACTCACCAGCAGATATGTACAAAGGAAGAACAGACCTGTACGCAGACCAGGTCCTGGAGGGCAACGCAACACTGGTTATGAGAAACATCACGCCAAACGACGAGGGCAAATATTTCTGCATTACCATGACCGCACCCAGAACAGAGGAGTCTGGCATCATTTCTCTTGTTGTAAAAGGTGAAGCTGCTATGAGGAAGTCATGGCATAACTTTCAGCATTTCTTGTCATAAATGCAAATCTGTTTTGCACCCTGTCTCGAAGGCACACCGTGTATTTTTTGCCCGTGTGCTGCAGAGCTCTGCTGTTTTTAAAAGCACCTTTGCACAGAACATGCCTAGAGGAGGTGGGCGTGAAATAATCTCTGCTAGAGATTTAACTCAAACTTAAAAAGGGATGATTGACAAGTTCATGGCCTGAGGAAGGAGACGAGTTAAACAACTCTCCTTATGTACACACACAGTTCAACTCTTTGAGTGATTACGCAGAAAGTTTGAAGTTATTACTTTTGTGGTATCTCTGTTTTGGGTGAAAATTTGCGAGTCAGTGTGAAAAAATGGACAATATCGACCTTCTTGCCTTCTTCATCTCTGCCAGGTTTGAATTCAACATCCCACTTTTTCATCATGCTGTAAGAAGAAGCATAATTTTTAAAAAAACAAGGCCAACTATGTCCGTTCCCTCAGATGTGCTGACAATTTTCAATTACCTGAAAGAGAGAATGACAAAAGTTATCAGCTTCAAACCTTCTGCACAGTCATTCAGAGTTGAACTGCACGTGCATGAAACAAAAGCTGTGTAACTCGTCTTCATCTGACTTAGGCCATGAACTTATCAATCAAGCCTCCTATTTTTGCTTCACAGAAATGTTTGTGTTTGGAAACAGATCAGGAAACCTCAGTTTTCATCTTTTTATCTAGCTTTATCTTAACCATATTAAAAAGCAGGTCTGTTACTCCCAAAAATAATTCAAGTTGTCCACAGATCCATTTTTAAATTACCATTAACACATCAACTATTGATGATTTAGGTTACTGTTTATCATCTGGATTTTCTTTGCATGCCTTTAAATAAATCAAAGGCAGAGGAAACACTGACCACAGACTTTGTTTAGGTCTAAACAACATATCTTTACTGTGTTGTAGCTCCAGTTCAAGAGGTTGACATTGCGTTTAGTGGTGATTCAGTCACCTGTAGGGCTGAAGGTATCTACCCAGCTCCCACACTCACCTGGTCCACAGATCCTCAGACTGATGCTCGAGTCCTCCTCAACAAGACAAAGATTCAGAAAAATAAACTCGGCTTCTACGACATCCAGAGTTCACTCAGGCTGATGGAGAACAACACCATGAACCAGACGTGTATTTGTTCTGTAACCAGCGACTCCAGCACTAAAACAGCCTTCCTCAAACATGAAGGTAAGTTTGGGATCTTGGTGTAAAGTTTAATGAACTTCTTGAAAATCATCATCTTACTCTGTGTTGTAGCTTCCATCCGGGCGTCTGCAGGCAGCGCTGTGAAGGTTCCCTGCAGTCTGCCTCACAGCATCCCACAGAGCTTCAACCTCACCTGGAGGTTCAGACGCTCAGACCCCATCCTCTCCATCTCCACCAGTGGTCAGAAGTCAACGAAGGTCTGGGATCAGTGGAAGCCTCATGTCTCCAACAATTTATCAGCGAGGAGCGTCCTGCAGCTGCACGGCCTGAAGCCAGAGCACCAGGGAACCTACACCTGTGAGGTCAGAACACCTGGAGAAACGTACGTCACCTGGACTGACGTCACTGTAACTGAAGGTAAAAATCATCATTCCAGACAACATTTGAAATGTGGATGCAAAGACGCTGTGAAAGGTGAATTTGAGTGCTACATGTTATAACAAGCAAGGTTTTCCCCTCTGCTTTCAGACCTGTGCTAAGCTAAGCTAATGACCCCCCAAGCTTCCCATTTGATGCAAACAAACTAAAGTGCACTTCCTGAAATGTCAATTTATTCTTGAACCCACGACAGGGCTTTACCTCCAAACCTAAAGTTGTCCTCGAGACAACAAGCTCTGACTCGGCTTTACCTGAATCAGGTGAAAACAGAAACCTGGCTGGTCTCTAGTGCTGATATCAGTGGTGTGAAATGCTGATGGGTTCTTTCAGGCATGTTGAGTTTTGAATTCAGTCTGGAAACTTTTCTCATCTTGTTCTCCTTCTGATTTACTTTTCAGACTCAGGCATCTACATCTACATCTACATCATCGTCGCATTGTGTTACTTCCTGTTTCTGTCGTACGGGATGCTGGCGTATTTAGGCTTTAAAAGTGAGTCATGATAAACACGTAACAGCGCAACACTTATATGTAAAAGTAAGCTGTTCAGTTTGGTGGCTAAAAAACTTTCAGAGGCAACGCTGCATTCAGGTCATGTGAGATAAAAGAAAGAAAATGGCAGCGATATTTTAACACTAATAAGCACAATTCACAACATTTTTCAAGATCAAAAAACATCACATTAGGGTTCATTTATCTTAAAGCAGAACAGGCTTAAGTTAATGTTAAGCATCCAAGGGATTTATAGTCTTGTGCTAATTTGAACACCATTAAAATCATAATTATGGTATCATCTGTATTATGTATTAGTATTATTAACTCATTAATTATTACAATCTAAAGTGTGATTTTTCCATCCCTGGTGATACAGATGGTGACATTTTGTTTTGAAAACTGCAAAGAGATTCAAAAAAGACTTTTGAAAAACAAAGTCTGGTTCAAAGCCAGAAAAAATGCTCAACTGAATTTCTTTGTCTTGCTGCAAGTTCTCAATCTTAACTTTGAACTTTTATTCTGTTACAGTAAGAAAATTAGAGAGAGAGAGACGACAAGGGGACCGAAATGATGAGAGCACAGAGGTTTTGAGTATTGGTGAATCAAACAGTGTTCCGGCAGTTGAAGAAGAAGCAAACGATGGATAAAACAAAACTCTGATTTATTTCTTTGTGTTTGAAACACTGACTGTGGTGTGATGAGACTAAAACATCTAAATGTGTTCCGCGAGCAGCTTTCTGATACATCAGCTGAATAATCCTTAGTTTTCTGTGTCTCCTCCTGGAATTACTGGATGATTGAACTCCACTCTGTATTTTTAGTTAAATACATTTTCCTTCTGACTGTTGTTTCCCACATTTTATAACCATGTTACAGGTTCTACGCACAGGTGATTTCTCTTATTTCGGCTGATAATTCTTCCTCTCTTCGATTAACCAGCTAAGGTAGATTACAGTACCTAACTGGGGGGGGATACGCTGAGCCCACCAGTGGGTGTAGTTGTGAAGGATGCCAAAAGTTTTTTCTTCTTCAAGCAAAATGCTGTCAAATGGAAAGAAAAACAGCCAAAAGTAAAAATAAAAATCTTTCCGCCTATTAATGTGAATCAGAGGCTGTTGTAGCCAAAAGGGACACGATGACGGAAATGATGAAACAGAGTTAGCTGCAGCAAAGTTTGTCAGAGTGACTCTGAGACTGTTCAGTGTATTAAAATGAGAAAGAATGTATATTATTGCTTACAAATGTGTCTTTATTTATTTGACTTTTAGAGGTAAGAATCTCAGTTTGAAGGAAAGCATGCAGAAAAAAATACAAGAAGTCACTTTCTGTCATCACTTATGACTGAGCAGAAGGGTGCTGGTGTCTGAATCTGCCTGAATTTTTGTGTTTTGCGTGTTTGGGATGTTTTTCAGCTCCCAGCCTGTGACAGAACGAGGTCAGGACTCTACAAAGACAGACGTTTTTCTTGTCTCTCTCTTCTGCTCCATCTGTGTCATGATCTGCATGTCTGTTTAACCAGAGAGGCAAACAGCAGAGAGGACGCAGGGATGAGCAGAGGTTTGCGTATGCTCTGGGTTAGAACGTAACAGCTGTGAAACACTTTTTTAAAATATATTTGTACTCTCTGATTCTTTGTTTTTTCAGTAACGCCGCGCTCTCTCTCTTCATCCACTCTCTTGCTAGCTTTACCACCGCTGCTGTCTCAGTCTTTTTGAATTGACCATCAGTGGCAGAGTTTGAATGTTTGTACACAGTAACACATGACTGCTGCATATTATGCTTTTAAAAGTAACGTGGTGTCACTTTAAGGCAACACTATGTAACTTGGACTGCTACCCTTGGCTTTGAAAAATGAAACTTAACAATACATGCTAATACGTCGCACAAAACAGCAGTTTTAGTAAAACCGAGTCATATTTTATGGAGAAAATGTCCTCTGGTTTTCCCTCTGATGTCCTACGACTGCTCAGCCTCAACTCTGTGATTCACAGAGGTTCCTGAAAGCAACATGTAGGCTGCCTGCAGACTGAAGCTGCAGCTGCAACAACGGGTCGTTGTTGGTGACAGCTCGGCTAAATGAAAGGCTGCAGACAGACGGAGCAGTCATACCAGAGGACATTTTCTCTGTAAAATATGACCCAGTTTTACTAAATTTTTAATTTTGTGCAACGTATTAACGTGCATCATTATGTTTCGTTTTAGGAAGCCATGGGTTGCAGTCAAGTTACATGTTGTTGCTTTAAACAAAACTAAATGTTTGCTGGATGAATGTGTCACACTTATCAAAACTGATTGTATATTTTTGTATCTTTACATGCCAGAATAAAATGATACATTTTTAGTGAAATGTTGATAGTTCATCTTTGCTCTAGAAAAAAAAAATTCTAGTTTTATTATATTGTTTTAAAATTAAATGCTACTGTCATTTTTGCACAAAAATCCAATTGACTGAATTTCATTATAGGATAACATAACAGTGTCAGCTTCTCCAAACTGTGGCTGATGTACAGCTGAAATCACTGAAGTATAACAAAACTCACTCAAAAAATCTGACTTAAACAAACACGTTGGTATTTGATTTTCTTTTTTTTTTTTTTTAATCTAGTGCTGATTTTCTGCACAGACCAGTCAGACGACACAGGCTGCCAAAGTTTGAAACCTGATACCTGGAGAGAAGGTCAGACTTTCATTCTGCAGGTTGTATTTTTCCACAGAGGTCAGACAGCAGACGTGATTTCAAGTGAGTCAGAAACAATGAGAAACCCAAAAAAAGTCAATAATGTGTGTTGAGTATACGTTTATTCAAACCACACAAATAAAAATAAAATAATAACATAACCATTTAGTTATTCACTTCAAATTTTAGTAAAAACACACAGCTATGAACCTGGAAAAGAAAAAACAAATGTGTGTGCGTGTGTGTCACAGCAGGCGTGGGTTTTCCTCTCTGTAGTCGTGTGGGTCTCCTTTGAAGGGAAGGTGAGGAGGGTGGTTACAGATTCCCATGAGGAAGATGATGATGGTGCCAATGGTCATCACCGGGGTAACCAGGAAGAGACAGAGTCGGTCCACTGTACGAGCGATGCCACTCCAGTTGTCTTTCTCCTGTGAAGACAGCGGCGGTTTAAACTCTCTCTTCTAATTTACTCACACGGCCACAAGTATGTGGACAACTGCTCATGACCCTCTGAGTAACAGTTGAACATGTGATTCTGAAGCTGCAGGCATTTATCTGCTGCTCCGATGGCTTCCACTCTTAAAACTGTTTCATCTATCAGTTTATAGACAATCCACAGCATCCTCCTGTTCTTCTCTCTTTCTCACCTCGTTGTAGTCGTTTTTGTTGCGCATGTGTTTGATGATGTAGTTTGCACCGTCCACAGCCGGCTTGATCTCTGCATACAGCTGATCTGTCACACCTCCATCATCCTGTGGCTTCACAACTACACAAACACACATATACACACACATGGTGGGTCAATTCCCAAACTTTTTCATGTCAGGGCAGGGCCATCAAATAGCAGCAGAGCAACCCTTCTGCAAGAGGACAACACCGCAGTAAATGTCAGACAGCAAACAGCCTTAAACTGTTTTGTGTTTGCTTCCTCTTGTAAGTCTTACTCAGAAGAACTTTGGGTTTGTTGCAGCTGAGCTTTTGTCAGCTGGGCTGTTAGTCCGCTGGTCACATTCAAAAACATGCGTGTTAGCTCTAACTAGCTAGATACCAGCAAGCATCTCAGCTAGTTAATTTCAGGAGCAGAGCAGCTTTGTGGCAACTCAGACAGATCAACACTGACAGCTCATGAAGTGACAAATTATGTTTTGACTGGCAGTGGAATGAAATCTTTTCAGGTTTTCATATTACATCAACTAGATGGAGTTTTAGCTCCTTGTTTAGCTATGTGCTCACTTTCTCAGCTCTCATAATGTTTTTAGAGAGAAAGCTGTAAAAATACACTTCCTGCACAGCAGCCGACAGCAGACAGATACAGTTAAAAGAAGATGCTCACTAACTACTTCAACATATTTTATTCACATCATGTTTTTGCTGCCCTGTAGTGGTAAAAAATTAAGTCATTACAGGTTTAATATTTCATTTATACTAGTGCAGTGCCCATAGGAAGTATGTATTCCTATAGAAAAGTGAAAGCTTAAGTCTCTTAAAATATGTTTCCTTTATTTTGTTTCATTGGATGTATGTGATTTTTGCATGTCCCACACACCGCTCTGCTAACTACAGTATGTGTATTAAATGGTTAAATGATAATAAATCTTTT
>JAQFJA010000013.1:1918792-1929045 GCA_029874485.1 Naso brachycentron | reverse complement strand
GGTTCAGGTGGTTTTTGGGGCTGGATGATCATAGCCGTCGTCCTTTTGACGGAGTGTCGCAGGTGCATGACCAGGCCCTGGTTCTTCTTTTTGTAGTGATGGATTAGATCATCCAAAGTCTTAAAAAATGTCTCCTCTAAACCTCCTGATGTCTGCAGGAATAACAACAGCATACAGTGAAAAACAAGAAAGAAAAAAAGTCTCAAAAGTGGAGAAAAACATGAAAAAGGGGGAAAAAAATCTGAATGTGAATGCAATAAACTTCACTGCTCTGCAGCCACATGACTGTAATATCTGATTGTGATATAAATGTTTGCAATACTGTTAAATCTAAATGTTATCTCACAAAGGCTGCAACTAACAATTATTTACATGATATGCCCATTATTTCTTAGAGTCATCAATCACTTGTTTCATCCATAAAATATTAGAAAATAAAAAATGTCCATCAGAGTGTCCCAGGTGACATCTTGATATGTCTTGTTTTGTTTGACAACAGTTTAAGAGATTTGAATAAAAGACAAGCAAATCCTCACTTTGCAGAAGCTGGAAAAAGCAAATGTTGGGTGTTTTGACTAAAAAGACAAAATTTCTGTCTTCAGCTTTTCAAACAGAAAAAAGAACAGCAGAAACAAACAGAGAAACATGTAGCAGGTGAAAAATCACAATGTGAAAAAAGAGACAAAGATTTAAATGTGAAAAGCCCCAAAAGATAGAAACATAGAGCCCACAACAATATTTGGAAAATAGAAAACATGTTGGAGTAAAGCAATAAAACAACAATCTTTGATTATCTAAATCAGCCCAAAATGACAAATGAATTAATTGTTCCGATCAAAATGTAACTAAGATTTAAAACTGGTGTAGTCTGAACTTCATCACAAAAAAACCCTCTGAGGCGTGGGCACGATTCAGAGATCTGGAGGAGGAAAATTGACTATTTACAGATATTATTAAGAGCATGTGAGCAGATTTACTGACATTTAATGCTGTAAGTGGAAAGAGAGTTCTCCCCAAAACAGTTGCTATCAGCCCATCGGCGTGAACGTCAGAGGTTTTTCCTGTGACGTGAGGGTGAACCTCATAACCACTGAGTTTCCACTTTAAAGGTGCTAAACTCTTCTAACAGTTTATTGTGAGGGAGGCAAATCTGCTTTTTGACAGACTGATGAGGACTGAGAAATACTTGTTTACCAAAGATGATATGCTGGATCATAAAATATACTCCTCACATACTGTTTAGTTACTGTGTTGACTCTGTTAAGGTAACTGTTAATTTGTCTATCAAGTGAAAGTTCATTGAATTTTAACAACTTAGTCAAATTAAAAACCTTGTTTGTTATGTTTAGAGCCGGAAACAGACAACTGTCCGAAAATGCACAGAAGTCTTTTTTTCTAAGATCAGCTTATGATGATCACAAAAGGAAACTGGATTTTCAAACTCACAAAGTAAAAGTAAGTAAATATTGTCTGTGAAATGTTCTCTTGACCACTGTAGTTTGAGATCAGCTGTGGAAAAAGTCTGCAGAAACTATACTGCAGCAAAAGTACAAATACCACACTATAAAAACACATCACTACAAGTAAAGCCATGTATTCAAAGCCTTACTGAAGGAAAAGAATGTAAGTGATACAGCTGCCAGCAGTGAGGAGCTGAGCAGACTGGCTGTCACGAGCAAACGCTTTGGAAAATCAAAAATCCATCTTTTTGTGAGGTTTGATCTGAAGAACATCTGTGCCAATTCTGGTGAAGCTTGGTAAAAATGTGTGGCCTGTGAGCTCCCTTTTTAAAATTTTATTTTATTTATTTATTTTGACTTTTTCATAAAATTTACCATCAAGTTTGACCCATTGGTGGCACTAGAATGTTTGAAGTGGTAACATGAATCTCAGTGACAAGAATCAGAACACTGTCTCTGATCAGTGTGCAAAATTTGGGCTGTCTGCTACACACACGGCTGGATTCATGTTCCTGCTGCGTTCATGTGTTTGTTGCATTTTTGCTGCTGTACACGTTGAAGCTTGAGCTCATTTGAACGACTTTATATCCTGTTGACTGGTTTCGTCTACAGCAATGCTTCATGGTCAATGAGATCATCATATGTTTGGAGCGTGGCTGTCCTGTGACGATGCATGTTGCAGCTCATCCAAAAGGATTTTTACAGCCTTTATTCAGCTGAAGGAGGAGAAAAAACTTCATCCTTCACTTTATCACAGTTATTTAACAGTAACACAGCTGCACATACATTGTTTCACCTGGACAGGAAGGAAAAGCTGTAATCTGAAGAGTAATTAGATACTTCATCTGTCAGGCAGACGCAGAGGAGAAGTTTGTTGAAGTCGCTTTCTTCATCTTGATGCTTCATGTTTTCATATTTGTTCTGTTCTGCATCATGAAGACACTGGAAGCACATCAAAGTGTGTGACTGATATTAGAAGTTTACCTGACGGGCTGCTGTGATTGGACGGCGATCGAGAAGGAGATGCATTCCTGCTGGTGATCAGTGGTGCAGGAGGAGGAGCCAGCGCTGTGTTTTGGAGAGAACAGTCAGACATGATTCATGCGTCGCTGGCCAAGAGGTAAAAACAGCTAAAAATGTGAAGCTGGAGAGGCCAACGTGACTCCTGCTGCTTTGGTGGACATGAAACAGACTCCAGTACCCACAATCACACATATGTGTCAATGTGTCTACTGATAAATCTCCTGTCAGTCACTGGATCGCCTTCAGAGTTTAGTGTCAGCATAAAATGTCTGTGTCGGACCCCCGAGTGTGACCCTCAGCCTCCTTCCTGTTGTGCTTTTGCCTCTCAATCTGTCAAGCTGACATAAAGTCTGCCAGAAGGAAACTATTCACAAATGTCTGTGCGCGCACACACACACACACACACACACACACACACACACACACGAGCCTCTCAACACACGCAATATTAGATATGCAAATATATGCAAATATGTGCTAAGTCTGGAGAGTCCCCTGGGTTTTACTCGGCTTCTTCTCCACTTAGATAACATCACATGCCAAAAAAAAAAGAAGTAAAAAATCAGCTGATGTCATCCCATGTTGTTAAGGCGGTAATGGCTTCCTTCAGTTCAGAAATGTAACATCTGAACACAGAGCTGCTAACAAGCTGCTGCAGGAGCAAATGAAACACGACTGATTCAAGGAACATCACTGAAAACGTGTCGCTGTCAGCCTGTCAGTCAGTGAGCAGGGAAAACACAATGCATCACATGAAACATCTCACTGAAAGAGGATTCCACGTGTTTTTTGCAATGCAGGCCAACATTTTAATCATGTACTGTATGTCATGAAATGCACTGATCAGACATTCCCTATTTTTGTGTTTCTCAGCCAGGCTACACATCTAAATGCATCAATAATTATTACATTCTGATATTTCTTAGAGTTTTTTCTGCACCTCATGACATGTTTAACCTCAGTGGAAATGCTGCAGTAGCAATGATTCCTATAAATTAAACATCCCGGATGTAAAAATGTTAAAATGACCTGAACTGTCAATAGGCAACGCAAAAACCTGCTAAACCATTTCACTGATGACATCATTTCTTAAAAGATAAAACCTAAAACCAAAGCACAGCATGACATAAAGACATCCAAACTGTGGTGGACTGTGCAGCCTACACTGGGTCTTTAAAGGAAAAACCTTTTTATTTAACACTTATCCAGGAATAACTCGTACATAATATTTATTTCGGTTGTTGAGAGCTGAAGCATCTTGTCACAAATCGGGTCTGTGGATGTGGGAGGAATTTAAACACCTGTCTCCTGACATTTATTGGGAATGACAAGAATGTATTTAAATGAGAGCATGTTCTTCTCACCCGTCATCTCAGGGCGGCTGGAAGCAACTTCAGTCATCTCAAATGGCGTCGAGGGAGCTGACGAGAACCGGAGAAGCGATGAAATCCACCGAGGAGAGCTCCGGTGCAGCACAATGACTCAGGAAACACGGAGGAAAATACGATGCTACGAGTGTTGAGCCTGTGGAGGAGAGACAGAGAGAGGAGGGGGCGTCCACATGGAGCCTTCTACATCGGAGGAAACTGTGCCACGCTACACGACGTGGTCAAACGGTATGGCTGCAATATTTGAATGTGGAAAAATAATCGACGTTTGGGTCTACATTCCCCTTACCTCCGCAGAAATACTGAGGAAATACGAAAATAAAATCAAAACACTGACTGAAATGTGGCTGTGAATGTTTCTTAGTTTTCTTTTAAAGAGATTAACTTAAATAAATTACTTTATCTTCGCGGTTTTAAGTCTGTTTTGTCTGCCATACCTGTAACCGCTTCACAGTTGGCTAATTTACATATTAATGCGCCAAAAATCAACCCCATTCACGCCGTTATGCGTCGCCTAGCAACCAGGTAGGCTGCCGCACGAGAGCTCTGTCGCTCAGCGGAAGGATAAAACTGACTGTGAGTTTAAACAGCTTTAATGAATAACTGCTTTTATTTTGTCGGTTTGAATTCTTAACATATGTGTCCTTATGTTTTCACTTTGTGTCGTCACGGTCACTGACGCCTCTCTCTCCCGCCCTCACGTGGCTGACTCATATTGCTTCATATGACGTGGCTGCTCGGCTCGTGTCAGAGCGCACGTGCCAGGCACAAGCGAGACCCAGTGGCGGTGTTACGTCATACTTCTAATAAACTGATGCTGGCTGCCGTTGACATGCAATATGGGTCACACACACACACACACACACACACACACACACGCAGCTCTATAAATAAACATGAAAACTGTGATGACCGCAGAGGTTCTACTTTGTGTCAGCGGTGACCAAGTACATTTACTACTTAAATACAGACCTTTTTGTATGTAGGCCTTTATAAAAGTTAATCAATTGACTGAAAGAAATTTTATTTAATAAAATAATAATATAATTAAATTTAATAATTATAAACAAATAATATGAAGGCGACTCTTTGGGCTCTAGGTTTTAACCAAAATCTACAATCAATAAGTAGGCTAGCAACTGGTCACCAGTAAATTTAATTTCTTTCTGGGGCTTATTATTTAATAAATACCCACTTCAAATCACGTAGAATATAATAAAATCCGATTTAAAAAATGTTATTTTATGTACTAGGCTATGCCGTTATTAGCCAATATAAGAGGGTTGTTGTTGATAGCATAGATAGATAGATATGACTTTATTAAAGACACAATGGAAAGTCCATAGTACAACTTAAAAAAACATGCACACACACACACACACACAAAATGATATATCTACAAAAGACTTAAAGGAGAAAAAAGACTAAAAGACAGAGTACATGGCAATCTGTGGTACAGTTTATATCAGTTAAAAAGGTCATCAATCTTCTCCTGTAGCCTATACAAACAATTAATATAATTAACATTTTCTCACAATATCGCATCAAACCGATCTTCACAGTGATGAACCACCTGAGAGAAACTACCCAGCATGCACCCTGAATTTGCCTCCCACCTCCTATGATCCTGTTTTCTTCAGTCTTCGATGTGTGAAAACAGCTGAGCTCTTCTTTAATGTTGTGGTTTTAAGGTCTCACCCACACTGAGGCTGCTGTAGACGATGTTTAACATGTTATAACTAATATCAGTGTGTTTAGGATACATGTTTTATTTTCAAGTAACAAATTACTTGTATTTTATTTTGAAGCATCCTGACACCAGTACTGCGTATTTTATTTTGACATGTTTGTCTACAACAGGATACTTTTGTTGTATTTGAGTCCATCTCTGGAAAAAAGTGAAGATCCGGTGAGATTCTCAATCTGCACTCCTTACCAGTGGGTGGCGGTAGTGCGCATAGCGGTATTTGGCAACCACCGCCACAACAGGAGGAGGGAGAAGAAGAAATCTCGCGAGATTTTAGGTTGTTGCAGGAAGACGACATTGGAAACGTGAGTCAGAGTTAGAGAGGGGAGTTTGTTGTTGGAAGAGAGATATCATAGCGTTAATTTCTCAAAAATGTACATGTAAAAAAACAGCAATGGTTCGTGTTTGCGCTTTTCCGAACTGCGACAGCAAAATGTCGCGCCACACTCCGCGCAGCTTCCACAGACTGCCGCTGTCGAACAGGGGGAGGCTGCGGCTGTGGCTCGCTGTGCTGCAAATGGACACGAACACTCCTGTCCAAACACTGCGGCTCGCTGACCACCGAGTCTGCAGTGACCATTTTGACCGGGATGACTACTGCCAGCCGAAGAGGAGGAGACATTTTATACCGAAGCACTTCTTCCTGAAGAAAGACGCCGTGCCGAGAGTGAAGAGACCTGCTGCTGCTGCTGCTGCAGACGCAGTGGAGGTAATGTTGTTACTGTGGTTAAAGTTATGTGACAGCACACATTCATGAACACCTGTACGAACAACTTGACACTGTCAGTGGCAAAAACAAGCCCGCTCCACATCTTCATCAGTCACCCCAGAACATGCGAACTGGACCCAGAGTTTAAAATACTTGTTTTGTTGCTGTGGTATAATTAAAAATCGTTGCAACGCGTGCTGGGTTGTGCTGCATCGTGGGCAGCAGGCTGTTTGAGGGGATTCCTCCCTCCACCCTGCAGCAGCAGAGGAAATGCAGAGACAGAGGAGTTGTTTGGGTGAACATGGCTCTGAAGTATCAGATTACAGTGTGTCAATAAATCCATGGTTCTGACTGAGGGGCTGAAGCAGCAAACGATTTGTAATGTTTGACTTTTTCTCTCAGTTCTGCTCGTGTCACTTTGTTTCTAATGTTCTCTTAACCTGTTACACGTAAATGCTCAATTCTTTACTATATTGTGGCCAATCAGCTACAGCGCAGCAGTGTCACCTGCATAAACATGCACTCAGAGGAAGATCAGTGTTTTGTCACCTTTTTTGTGAAACCTTTGTAAAATAACTCATGTATAATTAACGAAACTGTACATTTAAAATATTTTGCATCTGTTTCTCAGCAGACGGAGCATTAAAATCTTACCAAACACAGAACAACTTTGAAGCAGCTATAACTGAATTTAAAACACATTAAACTTTCTGACAGATCTGAGAACTTGTCTATGAACAGGTTTTGTGTTGGGAGACTCCAGATCTGGTTAGTCATTTTCAAGCAGTGATAGAAGAGAGAGTCACAGCGCAAACACACAGCGGACAGGTCAGAGATCTGGATCAGCAAGAGGATTTGCCTCAGGGATCAGCAGAGACTCGCTGCTCTGCTCAAAGACGAGTTTTTATCCTCCCTTACACGACAGGAGGACATATTGTTCCCTGTAACACTCAAGCAGCCCTGCATGCTGTAGGCTTGGAGGTCTGAAGGGCGTGAAACCACCTCATCAGAAAGCTCCCTTAGCCTAAAGTCAGTGTTGCCACCCTCAGACTGGCACAGGAAGTGCATGTTCGACCAAGAACCACTTTGCCAGGTCCGTGGAGTTAAGATCTTTATTGGAAACCCAGCCTTCAAACATCATAGTACATTTTTATTAATTCAGAGTTACAGCAACAGCAGCAACAGGTCCCATGTGATCTAGAGCAGAGGTTCCCAAACTGAGGTGCTGGACCCCCTCACAGAACACAGTGGAGTGTCCAGAGGGGGAGGCAAAGTGAAGTACTGTGTCACTCTTATTAGACTTTCTAGAGGTTTGGGGAATGAGTGAGACTTTCTGCTTTAATGTGAGGTTTTCCTGGTGTGTGAGTCTGTGTGTGCGGTGGACAAGGTTTGGGAACAGCTGGTCTAGCATGAGACAGAGCAGCCGACCGAGCCGAGCTTCACGTTGCGTTGAAGCTGCAGAGCAGCCGAGAGTTCAGAACAAAATGTGGAAACAAAACAAACACAAAAAAGGGAAACAATAGAAAAATACATTTTGATTCTTCTTCTGATTTTAGGAGGGAGGGATCGCCTTCATCTGGCCATGGTTCAATCCAAAACAAGCAAATAGTTCATGGTAGTGGGTTGTCAGTAGAATATGACGTGAACAAAGTGAAAACTTTAAAGATAGAGAGCAGTACGAAGTGTAATTATCTTACTTCAGTCACTGATGAACAGCTTTCAGGCCACAGCTACAATGATACAGACTGCCAAAGGAAAACGACAAAATGTTTTTTCTTTTTATTTTCGAATCCAGAGATTCTGTTCTTGTTGCTAAATTCCACATAGAGTGAAATAGATATAAATACATTTTTAAAAGATTTAGTGAGCGATATTTCAAAGTCACTGTACTGATGTGAGCCTCCTTTAAACTGTGAGTGTTTCTTAAAAATACAGAAAAAAAGGAAAGAAAACCAGTGAACCTCAAATTTGCTGTTTTAGTCGACTTCAGACGCAAAGAGGTAAAAATTGAGCAGTGCTCCAGATGTTCACCCTAAATATGAAGGTGTGATCAGCCGACTGATTCTCCAACCCACCTGCATGAATGCAGAGAGCGAACTGTCAGACAGCCCGCTGCAGCGCCCTCTAGCTGCTACGAGAGATAACAGTCTGACTAAAGCAGAATCATTCATGGTCATTAATGTTCAACTGTAAATACTGATGTCCTTTCTCCTCCATGTGAAATGCACTTAAACTTCTCCAAACAACAAAGACATCTACTGATGGTTAACAAACTGGAATAAATTGCAACAAACTGTAAATCAAGAAAACTGTATTGGATTGGCAGAGGCTGATCTTATTTTAAAAAAAACCAAAACATTATGGGTGCGGTCGACTCAAAATATCTCAATCGGAGCATCTCTAGTAAAATTCCACGTTCCCTCCAGTAGCAGGTCTTTAGATCTGAAAAAAGAGGAATGGTTCATTTAGATTTTGTTCTGCACTTTCAAAACTGCTGATTTGTGCTTTGATTTAACAAGTTATTGACGATTATTAGAATTTCAGCTCATCTCCTGCATTGATTTTACATTATTACATTACTAGAGGTGATAAGTCAGGAGATGAAACTGGCTGAAACATAAGATTACTTTATAAATTGACTGACTGGTCAAAAACTTTGTCAGTTAATAAGTAAGTAGTTTGGTGTGTACAGTGCCAGGAAAAAAAAAAAACCCAACAACTTTGTAAATCAAAGAACCTTGAGCCCAAAGTGACAACTTTTTTTTGGGTGTGGGTGGGTGTGGGGGGGTGTGGGTCCTAAATGACCATTTTGATACTCAAAGATTTTCACTTAATTATTTCAACAGACACAAAAGCAATAAACATTCACATTTCAGAAGCTGAAACCAGCAAAAACAAACATCATTTATCTGCACAGTTGACTGATTAACCTGCAGTTAAACCTCAATACTTTCTGTTTAACCAAAATGTATGTGTATCACTGAGTGAAAATAGATAAATATAAAATAACTATATAAATACATAGCACTAAAAGCTGTCCTTGAATACTACTCAGATTAAAAATCATTGTTGACGAGTTCTTTTGCCCGATGTTTTTATTTAAAACCTGAATCTATGACAACATTTTTATTTTGAGGACAAATCTCAGGAAAAAACAGCTAACCTCTTAAATAAAGGTATAAAAACAAAGCTCCTGATGTCAGAAGAGATATCTTTATAAAAAAAAATCATAAAAGAGCTTACTTCATCAATGTCCTCATCATCATCGCCAAGGTCATCAAACTGGATCTCGTCATCGTCTCCCGGCCCGAAGGCGTCTGTCTCGTTGATTTTGGCTGCGAGAAGGAAAACGGAGAAGAGTTAGACAGGAAATACTGTTCAAGTCTGAATCAGAAAAAAATGTTTTCACTGAGATTAACAAGACAACTGACAGTGACAACATCCTACACTTGTTCTTTATGTTAGAGGCAAAGGTCAGGACAGTGAGGACCTCTGCTGTTTAAAGTTGGAAAGTGCATGAATTTTTAAATGGATTTCATCAGTGCTGAACAGCTGCAGCAGCGTGCAGGTAACGTTGCAGTGAGCACAGATGTTTGTTTTAGACTAAAGGAAATCCTGATCTCATCCATCTCAGCTGAACAAAGAGACTGATTGACTGACCGTGCTCGGGCAGCTCTCCGTAGGCTTTCAAACTGCGAGCCTCGTCTGCGTTGTACTTCAGGATGACATCAGCTTTGTTGTCCTGGAAACAGATGTTGAGGTTTGAAGAAATGCAGTTTTTATGTCAAAATTAAAATGAGCTGAGTGCTTTAGAGACAGAAGCAAGCACATGCAATTAAACAACAGAACTGTCGAGTGGTAAGTCAACTCGAGATAAACGTACCAGAACCTGAGTATGAGGATTAAATAGTAACATGTATGGTGTA
>JAQFJA010000013.1:1901283-1914716 GCA_029874485.1 Naso brachycentron | reverse complement strand
TCCGATTTGTTGTTTCATTAACAAACAGTTCAAAGATATTTAGTTTACTTTTGGAAGAAAACCAGAACAAATCAGCATTTGAAAAGCAAAAACTACAGATGTGATCCCTTTTTTCCCCACTTAAAATCTATTTGTAAATTGTCAATTTGTTATTTAAGCTGTTGCTGTCTAATTTTGTTGATTGACCAAATATTTGAACTGTTAGAACATCTAAATATTTCCTGTTTTTCCATCAATGTAAACATCAGACCAGAATGTCTTCCTGTGATAAATCTCTGTTCATATATGAACTGAAAACCAGTTACTTCAGAATTACTGGTGACATGTTTACCTCTCCAGAACAAATACAAACACGAGATTATCTGTATTCTTGTTGGGCTTAAAAGAGGCTTAAGTAAACAGTTCCAAGTAAATAATTCCCCTTTAAAGGACACTTCCGGTGCAAAGACGGACAGTAATGGATGGTTCACCCTCTTTATTGACCGTCCAGCAGTTGCATGAAAACTGCACCAGGATCAGTACTCACCCTGTCCATCCTCCTTGAACACCAGTTCTCTCTTTTCAGACTCATTCTCGTTTTTTCCACGTCGCCGATTCTTTCCTCCTTTACCTATAAAGACAAAGACACGGAAATGCCATTTATTATTGTCATTTTTCTGAATCCTCACACTGATTGTCAAATGTTTCTCGGTTCCAGTTAACGTTTAGTCGACTTCTCGTGGTGTATTTTGCAGGGGGTAAATTCGTCCAAAGACGATCGCCATTCAGTTCAATTATTAACACAACATCCATTAAATGCTTGAGTCAAACACTCTGCCCGACAACAAGGAATGACAAGAACACTGGCGTTTGGAAGCTAACTTAACGGTTTAGTTGGCGTTGGCTTCCTAAGCGGCCAATGTAAGTAATCTAGAGATACTCTTTTGTTAATGTCGCTCAAATGGGTAGAATCGCATGACACAAGGTTACCTAACTTAAGTTAATTTAAACGAAATACGTCAAATAAAATCGCAATGTCCGGGCCAGACCGGGGTGGGGTTTAACTAGCAACTAGCTATGTAACGTTAGCTGTGTCAGCTACACCCTGCCAAGTACGTTAGCTAGCTAGCTGACACAAAGTGTTTAACAACTTTGGCCGAGCACAACTAACTTCATCGTTGACTCAGCCAAATTCTCGTTTACAGATTACGTTACACACAGACGCCGCCGTTAGCTGTAAAACGATTCTAATTCATGATGCTAACTAGCCTTAGCCGATCGGTGTCACGTTTTCGCTGCGTGTGTCTTCACGGCGGGCTCGACAGCGCGAAGACAATTAACAACAGTGAAACAGACGTTGCCGTCTTGTTCTGTCTCTTACCTTTATTTTTGGGCATATTCTTTCACGCCTCGGTCACGTTAATCCCGCCCGGTAGAAACGACTCACTGTAAAACAATGACTGTTTACAAAGCGAAGGCACGGGTCTAAATTTTACTGAACACTACGAGAAGCTAAGCAGTCACTGCTGAGTCTCTGCGCCGGTTTGCGCATGCGCACCTAACGACATTCAAAACTCCCTTGCTTTATTGAAAAAAGTGGTTGGTACAAAGACAATATCCTGCAGTTAACGAATAAACGGCAAAGACTAAATAAATGAATGAATAAATAAATAATAAAAAGATGCACTCAAAATTAGAAGAGAGGGGAAATATGTACTCCGAAAAATAACTGAAGTAAACGTCGGGATACCCTAATTAAAATATTTTATACAAGTAACGTACAGAGGTTTTCTGCCGGTTCCTCCAGTCCTACATTCCTGCAGTAGAGGAGGCTGCATCGTCAGGACGGTGGTTCAAGGAAGCGAGTTTTTCGTCACTGCGCTACCTGCTGATTTGAATGACTGCAAAAGTGCACAAAAGTATTTAATCCGAATACTGTCAACTTTCATAGTTTCATTTCACCCAAGCACTAGTTTATTCACAGGTGTTTTTTTTTTAAATTCCAAATGTTTTATCCATAACTAGGCCAAAATAAACACACTGCCTCGTTGTAACATTGTAGGGTAGAAGGCTGTTTATATTTTAAAAACAGTAAAACAATGAGTATTAAACATTTACACTGACAGCAGTAGACTAACGTTACCTTTAATTTAACGTGTAATTTAGGCCTAATTCATAATATTTAATATAGGCTATACAATACTAATCACTAAGTTAATCGTTAAGGGCAATTTCGACATTTTTCAACCTTGGTTCCATCAGCAGGAATTTGCATGTGGGAAAAAGAGATGGCTTAAAAAAAAAGCTTATCATACTTGGCTAACATTTCACAGAGTTATTGCACACTTTGGCGAGCCAACGTTTTATTTCCAGTTCAGGACGACTGACTGGTTTTAACGTTAAAAAATATAAAACTTTATTCACTTGTTGATGTGGCGAAAATTGAGGGTCCTAAAAATGCGGTCCTGCAACTACAGCCTCCACCACTGCAGCTGTGGGCCTACCAGCCACAAGTCAGCGCTCATCCTCCGAGCCGCCGGGGGGCGCGCTGTCCCCCCGACACACTGTTGATGTTTTAATTTCCCAGAAAGAAAATAGACATTTTGGAAGCGCTCAGCTACTGATGGAAAGCTAGTTAGTCCCCTGCACCGAGTGCTGGCAGACCACGGCTGATTCTCGACTGTTTCTGAACATTTAGATGTGCGTTTAAGATCTTTGCTTTTTCCAGTAAATAACCAACAGGTGCACCGTTAAAAAAAAAAACGTCATATGTTTTTAGCTGGAACTTGTAGTCCCTTTGCACGTTAGCCACGTTGTTGCTAAGCTAGCTGCAGTTTTGTTTTCAGCTAACCAGGTCAGCGAGGTTTGGCTGTGATGGCTGACTTCAGCAGCAGGATCATGGTGAGTTTTGTTGACCTTTCATTGGAGAGAGAAAGGAAATAAGTCCTGCACCTGCTCCTCTCTGGACTCAGTAAAACAGAACATTCATTTGTCACAATGGTCTGAAAGGAAGTACTGCCTAGACGTGTTTTTTAAAGAATTAAATCACACTTTGGAGATTGGTGTACGTATTTTGTAATGAAACACTGGTGGTAATATTGTAATTCTCTTTGTAATTAAATAATTTCATGTACAAATATCACAATACCCAGAAAAATTAACCATTACAGGCGTTTATATGTACATACTAATATTACAAAGAAAAATTAGAGGGTTGTGCAATTGCATTCAAACTTCAAACCACCATATGACACAAAAATAGAAATCTGTTCATAGATCGAGTAATTTTATCCAAAATGCATTGGCAAAAACTTTTTTTTTTTTTTTAAAGGTGGACCTACAAATTAAAATAGTATTGCAAACTAAAATACAAAAAAATTCCTGATAAAGTGGAAAAAATGGTGAAAAATAGTTTAGCTGAACTAAGGTTTGTAACATTCAGTAAAAGAGGAGACAGTGATTGAAATACCAAGTAATGCCCCAATCACAAACCAAAACGTGTTGACGTTAATGAAGTTAGCAACAGTTTTTCTGCCCTATTTGCAAAACATTGATGATTAAATGTGTAATGAATTGTCAGAAAAGTTGCTTTTTCCTTTTCTGGGGCTCAACTAACTGATTTATCAACTAACTATCTCAAATCTGCTTGCAAACTGGAGGACCCTAAATCTGAAATATGTTTATTATGTTAGTCGTGAGTTAAATAGGATCCTGAAAACATGAAACAATCTGTTTTTCTCATTTTAGACGTCTTCTGAACATCTGGCTTTTGGAGGCAGTCTTGCAGGAAAAGCAATGTCGTCCTCAGTCGTGTCAGGAAATGGAAACTGGGACGGAGCAGGTGGGATGGACCAGATTACAGTGGTGAGAATAGATGACACACACATCGCAGAGGAGCAGTCTCATGTCAGGGGGAGGTATGAGTACCCGATGCCTGTGGAGGAGGAGACCGCAGGAGAAGAAGAGGAAGACGGTGTTTATGTCATTGAATATTCAAATCCTGAAGAGGAGGGAGAAAGTTACCAGTTTACCATGTCTGTTGATCGGTCGCTCTCGGCCAAAAAGCCAGTCATCAAAGACCCTGTGTGCAGGGAAAACGCCCATGCTCCTTTACCCGTGATGCCCAAACCCTCCAGGCCACAGAGGCCGAGACAAGATGTGAGGACAAAGAAGCTGTTAGCAGAGGAGGAGGTGAAAAAGGAGCAGGTCCTGAGCAATAAGTGTGTGTTAGAGCTTGGAGAGAACTACAGCGATGTGATAGCGATGAATTCAGGCTCAGATAAAAGACTCGTGTGCACACTGTGCCCGCCGCCTGGCAGGTTCTTTAAGAGGGGCGCAGGGTTGGCTGTACATTTAAAACAAATGCACCAAATGGTGGAGAAGAAGACGTTCTTCTGCAAAACGTGCAAGAAAGCTGTTCGTTCTCAGATCGAACTGGACGCCCACACAAAACGCCACGCCAACCAGGATGCTGTGTTCACCTGCCACCTCTGCGCAGCCGAGATGGAAAACAAAACGGAGGAGGAGAAGACGGGGTTCAAAGGGTCGCGGATGGGTCTGAAGACACACCTGGAGAAGAAGCACCCGGGCGTCATCCCTCGCTGTGAAATCTGTAACAAAGGCTTCAGGTCGCTCATGTCATACCTGGCCGATCAGTTCAGGCACGTCGGTGTGTCGCCATACTACTGCGCCAAGTGTCAGATATATGAGATGACTGAGAGGGGTCTGAATATTCACATCAGAAACCACGACAAGAAGAAGAAGACACAGGAAACTGATGAAAACCACCTGCAGACGTTTGGAGTCGCTGCCGTCGCTGATAACTCAGCAACAGACGATTCTGACTTCTGACTGGTTTTGTCTCTGCGGATTCGTTTCTGTGTTTGTGGAGTCAAACAGCAGCAGCAGCAGCTCAGTGAACTTCACTCTGTCAGACGGATGTCTGAAGTTTATGCATCTTTGACTAAACTGATCTGAACTGTGGACAGAGATGTAAATGTTTTTGATTCTTATCAAACTTAGGAAACCTTTTTTTGTAAACAAACCTCTTACTTAAAGTGTGTGCCGTGCAGTGGAGTCTTCTACCTGCAGCATCCGTCATGTGGAGAGGAAACACAGTTATTTTAAGCTGGCTTCAGTTGGAAGTCATGGGAAATTACATCTTTTTACAATCTGGGTCTTTATTTCTATTTTTGATCATCAAGCTGATCTGACACATTCTTTTTTTCACCAGCTCCATTTAGATAACAAATAACTAACAAAGGCTCCAAAACCACAGGATTTGCTTTATAGCAGCAGGTCAGCAAACTGATTCTCACTGACAGAAATGATGATGAACAGTGTGTGTCAGGGCTCTTCATTGTCAATTATCTTTGAAATGTCAGAGATGGTGGGGGAAAAAAAAAACAACCTTAAAGGCTGTTGTGACATCTTCAGATGTTGATTTTTTTTTACCAACCATCCACAAGAAAATCAGTTTATTCTGAAATAAAACAGAAAAGCTGCAAATCTTTTCATCAGTTTTCAGTAATTGATGAGCTGATTGTTTCAGCTCATTCAAAAAGGACCCAGGTTGTAAGAGATCAGTTTGCATTGACCTCTCGGCCCTGCACATTTTTTTTTTGTTCACTGTTGTTTGAGTTGCTGCATGTGTGTGTAAATACTCTAGATTCTCTATTACTGAGTCATTCCATTCACAGTTGAAGAAAGTAAAGCTGTTGCAGGAAACTGAGAAAAAAGCTCATTTCATGTTGGTTCACCTGCAGGCAGCAGCCGGATTTAAAGACTGTTTCTGTTTTTCAGTCATTTATGGCTCCGATGCCTCCTGTCCTGACTGAACAGCTGCAGGTTTCTTTTGATAGAGAAGAAAGAAAAGGGTGAACCCATCAATACTAAGAAGTAACTTAAGCCCCTGAATGCACCATGAAGCCCCTGTGTGCGAGACTTTGAGGCTGACAGACAGACAGCAGGACAGAATCAGTACATCTGTGATTGACACTGAAACAGTTTGTTTTATGAATCTTTGGGTACTAACATTTACCCAAAATATCCGTCTGAGGTGGACTCGACCTCATCTGGCGCCTTGTGGTCATTTCAGACCCTGCAGGGAAAAGTTCTATACTAAAATATTCCTCTCATCTTTTAACCAGCCAAAATAAACTGGCTCTCAAAAATGTCCCTCAACGCCACGGTCTCAAACTACACTCACAAAATGCAAAACATGAGATTTCCTGTTTGGCGGGTAAATTTCATGAAGCTCAACTGTTAAATTTAAGGAGAAATGTGTGAAATTTGGCCAGAAAAATGTTTAAAATCTTAAAATCAGTCAAACTTGAGAGAAGCAAAAGAAAATTTAACTCTCCACAACCATCTGGATTTGTCCTTCAGCTGTTCCAGTAATCACCAATTCTTTTTCTTTCCCCCCCAAATTTAACCCTTATTCATTGAGTTAGATGTAAGTTGAAAAAAAAAAAAAGGAAAAAACAAAAGAGACCACTGTGATTCCCGCTCCTCTTCCTCTGCCTGCCTGCCGTGGCCTCTCAGTCCCTGGAGTCAGAGTCACTGTAACCTCAGAGGCTTCGTTCAGTCTCAGTCCGACTGGGACACACACGCTGCCCCCAACGCTCACATTTAATTTAACACTTAATTTATTATTATTATTATTATTATGTAGTAAACTATGAAATAAAAATAAAATAATTTGGATTCAAAATGACATAATTTTTTTGAAAACCCAATGAATTACCCCGACTAAAAAATAACAAAGATCATCAAATACATGAAATCCAGTCCAGGTTATTTTCATTCAAACTGTGACCCCTTCAAATGAATCTGTTCAGACTTGGGACTCAAATTGTAATTAAATGAAATTACTCATAATTTGTTCCTGTGGGAACAAGGGGTAAAAAAATGTACGTTTCCAATATTTCAAACCGACTCAAAAGCAATTCAAAGGCCGAATACATACAGAATATAATGTAACAGAAATATATTTTCTCTTTTATTCCTTAAATCATCTTGTGACCCGTATACTTTAGATTTAGACCCGATTATAGGTCCCAGCCTACAGATTGAAACCTCTGAGTTGTGTGTGTGGATGAGTGTTACCTGTGTGTAACAGGATGTGCCATGTTACATTTTCAGTGAAATCTGCATCCTTTTAAAAACCCACTGATCATCTCAATCCTGTTTATTGATATGGGTCAAAACTGTTTATGAATGAGGTTCTTTTTTTTTTGCAATCATGAGTTAAATGTTTTTTATATAAAGGTATTAACCACAGAATAAAGCAAACATGAATCATGAATATTATATTTGTAGGAGATAAAAACAATATTAAAGGTGCTAAAATCTCTTTGTGTCACAGTTTGGTGCAAAAACACTAAGATGAAGTTTTTCTTTGAAAAATGAAAATACATTTGAAAAGAAAATCTTTGACGTTTTTTTCTTTTTAATTCTTTGCTGTAACAGTTGGTCTGTACCCTGATCCTCCTGCCTTTTTAATTTTCAGGTGTCATTAAAGGGAAAAGTAACTGAACTTTTTAGTTGTTGGTTGTTTTTCTCACACTGTCTATTTCATCAGTTTTGCTGGATTCTCCTGTGAGAAGCTGAACTGAAACAATGCCCTTTTTTTTAACGTGGAAAAATGAGTCAACGAACAACAGAATTTAAAAATTGATGGGTTTGGGGAAGGGGGCGGGACAAGTGACCAGTTGGAGAGTGTGTGTGTGTGTGTTTCTACAAAGTTTGGCCATGTTACATGAATCCTTTTAGAAGTTATGTGCTTTTTTTGTTACAGGTCACTCCCACTGCCACACCCCCTTTTTGCCAGCTGGCCTTAACAGTCAATCGGCTGTCCTCATGACCAACCTGTCACTGAATGTGCACGTCTGTGAAGCCATTTGGAAGTCATGCACCTTTTTGCAAAAGGCCACTCCCATTTCTACACCCATTTTTAGCCAGTTGGCATGAACGCACACACACACAAAAACTAGCCACCAGAGTGTGGAATTTTTGTGGACTGACTGAGCGAGCTGTAGAGCTAGAAATCAAGTATTTGTACAGTAACTAAACAGAGTGTTTAATGAGAGTCACCATGCATTTATTAGCTGATTATCCTTTTTATTTTTTTTAATAGAAAGTCCAACTCTCGCTGCAGGTACAAAAACAGAGAGCTGGCGTAGCAGCAGGGCTGAACGTGTCTGACAGGATCAGGGAAAAAAAGAGGAACAGGAGGAAGATGAAGAGAGAGGAAGAAGAAAGCTGTTCCCCCATTCATTATTACAGAAAAAAAAAATCATTCCTTTCACATTCCTTTATCCCAGAGCTGTACATCATACACAGGCAAAGATCAACATTTATTTCATATAAGATATAAAAGAAAATCTCTAACTTTAGTCTCAGAGCAGAAGTCGTTTCCCTTTATGATGATGGACATTCAGGTGAGCGCAGGGAGGAGGCAGCTTTCATTCTCACAAAGATTTACAGGAACAGAAGCAGGATTTGTTGTCGTTTAAAGCTCACTGATTGTCTGCAGTCTGCCCGTCTACAGTTAAATCTCAGGTGAGAGGAGGCACACAGGTACAGGTGTTTACTTCACTGAGCACTGTGCACAGAGAAGCAACAACAACAACAACAACAACAACAGAGGCTTTAATGTGGCCACAGCTGAGTGCTGTCAGACTGATGTTTGTTATTAAAGGGCCAGTTCATCCAGAGAATAAAAACTTTTAAAAACAATGAAACTTCATTTCTTACAAGTCAGTCATTCTAAAATGATTTCCTAATTATTTCAACATTTCCTGAAAAAGAAGTTTGGTTTTAGCGGCAGGGAAAATGGGTCACGTGATCCAGTTCATTCAGACTGTAAGTAAAGTTTAAGTAAGAATTGTAACTCTTAAGTTACCAAAATCTAAAAATACTCCATTACAAGCGAAAATCTTTAAATTTAAAATTACTTAAGAAAAAGGGCAAATATTATCAATAAAGTACACTTAAAGTGTAGAAAAGTGA
Source organism: Naso brachycentron (assembly GCA_029874485.1). Taxonomy (NCBI): domain Eukaryota; kingdom Metazoa; phylum Chordata; class Actinopteri; order Acanthuriformes; family Acanthuridae; genus Naso; species Naso brachycentron. The sequence goes on along the minus strand of JAQFJA010000013.1, from coordinate 1,905,725 downwards.
AAGTGGAACGGCTCCTTTCAAGTGTTATTTTAGAATACATTATAATTCATCAATATGGAGCCAATTCTGTATACTTTGTGTACTGAAAATATTACTTCTTCAGGACTGCATCATTTCCCATGAGCATAATAGGGTTTTTTAATGTTAAAATGAACTGAGTGTTAAATAAATGGTTAAGATTTCAAGTTAAAAATACAAGTTTATAAAGAACGATGAATACTGGTGGTGGTAAAAATCAGTTTTTCAACCTTTTTGGTAAAACGGTTTCATTTTAATCACTGTTGATGCTTAAAAAGGTAAAATGATCTAAAATTTCACAATAAAGCCAAAGATGTGAAAAAAGTCCAAAAGAAGAAGCTAATTTGTGCATCAGAATTGTACTTTTTTAGCTGTGAAATATTCTCAAGACCCCTCACAATTTTTCCTGTGACCTTTCAAGAAGCAAATGGATAAAACCAGTTCACTGTTCTTCCAGTATGTCTGTCACTGGGGTCATTGAGTACTTTTACTTTTACTTTTAATACTTTAAGTAAATTCAACTGATAATACATCTGTACTTTTGCTTATTCATGATTTTGAATGCAGGAAACAGGAGTAGTGGAGTACTTTTATTCAAGTCAAAGATCTCAAAGATTCACTGAAGTCTGCTTGTTTGATTTGAAAGCAACACTATGACCGCAACCAACAGCTTTGACAAACAAAACTTTACGATGCACGTTCATACGTCGCACAAAACAGCAGTTTTAGTGAAACCGGGTCATATTTTGTAGAGAAAATGTCCTCTGGTTTTCCCTCTGATGTCCTACAACTGCTCTGCCTCGACTCTGTGAATCACGGAGGTTCCTGAAAGCAACATGTAGGCTGCCTGCAGACTGAAGCTGCAGCTGCAGCAGCGGGTGGTTGTTGGTGACAGCTCGGCTAAATAAAAGGCTGCAGACAGACAGAGCAGTTGAAGGACATCAGAGAGAAAACCAGAGGCCATTTTCTCCATAAAATATGACCCAGTTTCACTAAAACTGCTGCTTTGTGCGACGTATCAATGTGCATGATTAAGTTTTGTTTCTCAAGGCCACAGTTACAGCCAAAGCTATATATTATTGCTTTAAGTAACTAGTTAGGTAATTTTTAAGTTTTGTAGTTTGAACTTTAATTTTCTCACTGATGAACCTCCAAGATGGCGGAGTTACTTTTTGTTTTTCTGAAAGCTTGAATGAACCTGGACTGTGTGTAAATGTACCCGGCGAGTGTTTTTTCTGCTACACTTTGACCTGTTGAGGTTTGTTAAAGGTTTTTGCTGACAGACGATCCTCTTCATCACAGACATGAACACATTACAGATCCTAACATGAAAATAACACAAGACACTGATGTTTAAAACACAATAAATGAGATCTTTGTGATGACAGAACAAACACTCGTGGTTTATCTGCTCCTGGAGTAAAAGCCTCCTCATGGTTGCTCACCTCCCATCACCCACGTGGCGGTGTGTGTGTGTGTGTGTGTGTGTTTGCTGTGAACATTGCTCTCCTGCTGGACATAGAAAAATGCATTGTCTTGATTCATAGAAACCTGAGTTACTCGGCGTGTGGATTTTTACAGTTCAGCTCCTGTCGGCTGCACACAGAGACGATGAGTCGGATCATACAGAGGAGGGTCAGAGGCTGATCCCAGCTCCAGTCTTCTCATGCCGCAGATTATTTGTGAAGCAGGAAGCTTTCTCACCTTTTTTGTTTTATGCTTTTAGAGGCTGTACAACATTTTGTCCTCCAGCTCAGCCTGTCTGCAGGTAAACACAACATCCTCCCGTTTGTTTTGTGGGGGAAGAAAAACCAGGATGCTGCTCGTCAATCAACCAGAATCCTCAAATACTCCCTCATGTCAGCTGTCTCCTCAATTTAAATTTTAATGACACGTCTTAAAGCTGCACAAGGCAAAACTTCTTCATGGAGAACACACAGAAATGTTTGTCTGATCAGCCTGAAGGATGCTTCAGATCCTCACTGCTTGCGTCGGTGGTGGACAGTTTTTACTTACTCAGGTTAAGTACAGCTTTGAGGTACTTGTACTCCATACTTCTACTCAACTACATTTTGGTAGCAAGTAATGCAGTTTTTACTCCACTACATTCACCTAAGAGCTTCAAGTACTTTGAATTGTTAATAAAAATATATACAAGAAAACTTAAATCAAATAATTGGTGATTATTATTAAATGGGCTGTTATTTATGCATTTATATGCATTTTTATTTATAATCTGGCAGAAAATTTTATTCTGAAAGGAGTCATTCTGTAAGTGTATTTTGATGTAGAATTAAAAGGGGGTTTCTACTCTTAAGAATAGTTTGTTTTTTCCTTTACATAAATGACTTTCAGCTCACTGGTGAAATTAAAAAGCACCTGATTAGAGAGTTAAATAATATTACGAGTAAAATACGAAGGCATATTTTGTTGTGTTTTTTTAATGCCTTCTTTTTGCATCTTTTTCAGGAAATGCTTCAAACTTTCAGAGTTCAACTCTCTTATTGCCACCAGGGGGCGCCTCAAAATGCAGAGTTGCCTTGTGCAGCTTTAAGATCAAACCTACAGAGTACAAAAGAATCTGACTTGTTTCAGTGAGAGTGAACAGGCGAGAGACAAATGACTGTTTTCTCATAAACTTTTGATTAAATATTTGCAATTACTGTCGACAAATCCCACAAAAACATAAAACAAACAGTGCACTGATTCCAATAATGATTTTTGTGTGTGTGTGTGTGTGTGTGTGTGAGGCAGCCTGATATGTCTTCCTCCTCTGTATATCAGAGCTCCATTTAACTACTGAAAACTGATTAATAAGCTGCACTGCTGGACTGGCTGACATGTTCTTTCATTACCATGAACACACACACACACTGTAGTCTATTTTGATTGTCCACTACAAAAGCCTCATTTCCTTCTGTTTAAGGAAATTATTTGACCTGATGTAAAAGTGAAACTAAATATTATGTGCTGTTTTAAAGACTTACGTCCTCAGTGGGAGCCAACGGGCTCAGAAACAACCCATGATGTGTTTTGATGTTTTTTGGGATTTGTTGACAATAAGAAAAGTACGGAAGAATGCTGCCAGGCTTATGAAGTTGTGGGGCCAAAAGCTTGATGTAATTCCTGATGGTAAGTCATATTTTTAACACAGACTGAGGGATTCATAATCCATCTGTTAAACACTCTGGAGTGACCTGCAGGCTGAGACGAACCAGTTTCATTTTTGATCTTCGTGTTTCGCACCTGAAAGGTAAAATACGGCATACTGGAGGTGTGAGACGTACAAACTGATGCTACTGAGAGACTTCTCTTCATCCCAGAAACATCAAGTCAGAACTTAAGTTGGAGTAAATGCTTTGTTATCTTTCCCAAGGCGTGATTTTTGCTGATCCCTAGGTAAAGCAAACAGCAACATCTGGAGGTTGAGGCAGCTACGAGCAAAAATCTGCTGCTAACATGGATTCACACCCTCTGTCCTTTTCTGTAGACGCCATCATCTCAGAGGCTACTTGAGGTTTAAATACAGGATCTACAGCTATGCAGGAACCATGACGATGACAGTATAATAATGATCCTAGCTCTTATATGCACATGTTAGATTACCATGTTCCTTTGCTCAGATTTCCCCGTTTGCAGTAAATAAATACAGTACTTTTATTTTCCTGATGCACGCTCGGTCTCTGGGGCTACGAGGCGGTGCTGATTGTCCGAAGCAAAGACGCCAAAGGGGGACTCGGCCTCCGTGATGGGAAAAAGTCGAAGGGTTTTCATGACAGCTCAGTCCGGCTGTCGATCAGTGAGACTGAAGCTGAGAAAAAAAAAAAACAGCCACGAGATCCAATCAGAGGGCAGGAAGGGATTGGGGGGGTCCTATTTGGCGTTAGCGGTTCCTGGGTCCATCAGTAGTCTGTCCCACCGGACTGGATCAGCGAGAGGAGGGGGGTGGAGGTCCAGCGGAGGTCAGATCGAGGTCAGAGTTGAAGGGGGGCTGGGTTAAAGGTCACAGAGCAGTGGAGGTAATCTTTTTCATCCCCCTCCGCTGGGCCAGATTGGAGCAGCCCACCGGCTCCAGAACTGGAGAAATGTTCCTGTTGAGGGCCGAGTAGGTGGCGGCCATCGCACCCTGGGGGGGGGGGCACAGAGAGTCAAATATTTTAGTTATTACGAGACAATGAAGGGTTACTAACAATCTGACTCTCTGATATCTTTAGTCACATTAATATTTATCTTGTTTTACTTTTAAAGGGGCACGCCAACCTTAACCTTTTTTTTTTTGCCTCCCTCCTGAGTTCCAGACAAGAAGAAAGATCACATTCTTTAGACTGAGCCTGCAGTAACAAGAAGAGATGAGCAGAGCTCGCCCACTGCTAATTAGCTTAGCTCAAACACTGGTAGTCAATGGGAAGTGTTAGCCTGCCTCC
>JAQFJA010000013.1:1789413-1802734 GCA_029874485.1 Naso brachycentron | reverse complement strand
ATAAAGAAATCAACAAGTATGAAATAATCATGAATCCTGAAATATAGAAAAACAAAAGCACAAGAAGAGGAGAGTCATGAAGTCAGCAAAATGACTCCATAATGCAGTTACACAGAAATATCTACATGAAGTGTGCCAACATGGTTAGTGAGCTTCTGGTCATATGAGCATGATCCATGTGTGATGACATCATCTCCTGCTTCTCCTCCTCTCCTCGTTCCTCAGCGACGTTGCTCCAGTTTCTCCCTCAGCTCGAGGAGGTGGACGTCTCCTGGAATGAGCTGATTGGTGGAAGTCTCAGCGTGCTGACCGCTCACCTCCAGCATGTGGGCGGGATCAGAGTGCTGAGGCTCTGCAGCTGTAGGCTGACTGCTGATGACATCACTGCACTGGGTGGGTCAATTTTTTCTGGTTTACTTAAAAGCCTAAAGCTACATGCAGATTGAGTCGATTTATTTGATCAGAAGTTTTGTTAGTTTAGTTATTTTACCTCTAAAACATGAAGATTTGCAGCTTTTTCTTACCTTTAATCATAGAAAGTAATATAAATATATTTATTTTTATACACTTGGTGGTTGGATAAATAAAGAAAACTGAGGAGTTAATCTTGCGCGTGGAGGACTTTGTATTTTTCGCTACTTTCTGACATGTTAACGGCTTAACATTCATCAGTCCATCGGCTCAGGGGGCTTCAGCTCTCTTTGGTTTATTTTGCAAACAAACTCCCATTAATTTTCCGTCATCTGTGTGTTTGTGTAGGTGAAGCTCTCGGCTGCCTGCCTCTCCTGGAGATCCTGGATTTGTCCTGGAACAGCGGCCTCGGGAGTGGCGCTTTGCAAGGCCTGCTGGGTAAACTTCACCTAACTCTGAGGGAGCTCCACCTAGTGGCTTGCCATCTTACTGCGGCTGATGCTACTGTCCTGGGTACTGACATCGGTCAATTAACTACTTTTCATAAAGGAGAAATGTTTATGAGATAAAAAGATCAGGTAGTCAAGTCCTACATTTCCCATAATGCCACAGAACTTGTTAAAATGTTATTTTCATGAGCACTGTCCCGTGTCTGTCAGGAGGAATGCTGCCTGCTCTCCACAGACTCTGCGTGTTGGAAGTGTCCTGTAATCCTCAGCTCACACAGGAAGTCGATGCTGGTGGCTTCAGAGACTTCGCCTCCTCCCTCTCACACGCCGCCTCCCTCACTTCACTTCGAATACAGGCCTGCGGTCTGACGCCGGACAGCCTCGATGCTCTCAGTAGGCAGTTTGCTTTAGGTTGATGAAAGATGTTGTTTCCTGTTGATGCAGTTTGAGTTTCAGTCAGTTTAGCTCTTTGCCGTTTGTCTGTTCTTACTCGTCAACATTAAAATTTGATTGGTCATTGCTGCCTCGAGGCTCAGGTAAATTGTAGCAGACCTCCTTCACTCTTTCTCTCCCTGTGCTTCCTTACTGTCTCTAATCTCTGAGGTTTTTTATGGTCTGACTCCTTGAATTTTTTCATATTTACATGCGATATTTTCTGATAAATAACACTGCCTCCCCCTCTGCTGTCCTTCAGGTGGGTCGCTCTGCTGCCTCACCTCACTGCGAGAGCTGGACTTGTCCTGTAACAAAAGTCTGGCCCGAGGTCTGAACCGCCTCACAGTCCACTTGGCTCACCTCACACACCTAGAGAGCCTCGACCTTCACCTCTGCTGTCTCACACACAGCGACCTGGAAGCCCTGAGTGAGTTTGTGAATGAGCTGTGAATCTTAGACTCTGACCGGATTTAAATGACAGTGAGCTGCAAGGATCAGTGCTTACCTGCAGAAGTCATGTGACTCCTTGTCTCCAGTCCAGGTGCTTCCCTCTCTGACTGCGCTGACAGAGCTTGATGTGTCGTCCAATAAGAAGACAGGGGGTGTGGTCCACTCACTGGTCTCCGTCCTCCCTCGGACACAGATGAGGCGTCTGCCGCTCAGCAGCTGCAGCCTGAACGAGGAATCTTTCACTGCTTTCAGTACGTACATACTAGCATTCACACCACTACAGCTAGTACTACAACTGCTACTAGTACTTCCACAACCATTAATACTCACATTTTAAACTGATACTGTAACTACTGTGAGAGCTATGGGTAGTGGGGCAGAGAGATTCAGATCTAAGTAAGGAGGCAACATCACCATATTCAAGAATTTCTATTATTTGTTATGTATCTCGCTCACCGTGTCTGCATTGATTGTGTGTGTGTGTGTGTGTGTGTGTGTGTGTCAGCTCTGGTCGTGCCGTACCTCCGCAGCGTGGACATTTCCTGGTCTAAAGTGGTCGGTGGTCGTTTAGCACTGCTCCTGGATTCTTTGCAGTCGTCAGTCATCCTGGAGCTCCGCCTCAGCAGCTGCGAGCTCACCACAGATGACCTGCGTCATCTAGGTAACACACACACACACATACATACACAAAGGGGTTTTTATATCAAAGTACAACAATATATAACAGTATGTAATTCCATTTAAAGGTAAATAAAAAGCTTGCAAAGCTCTTATATATTTACTTTTTTACATAAAACAATCAAATGAAACATGGCCGAAAAATTCTGCTTCTGTTTTTGGATCCCACGGCCTGATTTAAAAAAATCAAAACAGCCTGCAGATAAATGGAGTGGAGAAAGAGAAAAATGTTTCCCCCCGAAACATTGTGGAGGAAAAGTTAAAAGTTCCCCCCCAACGAAATTCTGTGAATAAATAAAACAACATTGTAGTGAAGAGTCAGATTTAACTCGGCCTACTTCTGATTTTTATGATGATCAATAATCACTGATCAGTCCTCCATCTTTGTCCTGTGCAGCTACAGTGTGCAGACGTGGCTGTCTGTCCTCTCTGCGGGTGTTGGATTTGTCTTATAATGGCTCAGCAGGTGATGACAGCTGGTCCGCCATGTTTGCAGCAGGAGGCCTGGGCTCACTGGAGGACGTCGACCTCAGCCTACGACCTTCGACCTCTGCTCCATGCTCGGCCTGGCTGCCGGCACTGATCTGTGCTCTGCCTCAACTACCTGCGCTGACTCGCCTGGCGATGCAGCGGTGGACGATGAGCCCTCGGGAGGGACAGCAGCTGAGGCACTGCCTGAGGAAGAGGAGCATCCTGCTGGAGTGGGATCCGCCTAATAAAGACGCAGCATCGACATTTAAGGTGACCAATCAGGAGAGCCCGGAGGAGAGTCATCCTGAGGAGTGAGGATTCAAGATCCTGAAGAGATGCGGAACAAGATCTTCATATAGCAAACTTTATTAATGAAGAATATCTGAATTAAAAAACATTACAGACACTCACTTATTACACTCTAAGATTCAGACATGACTTTTGTCCAATAAAATTTAATTTTCTAATACTCTGATTAACAGTTATTTTTAAAATTTCCTCATATAAACTTAAATCTTTGCAGTTTACATTATGTTCCATTAAATCTATGCATTAAACATTTCAATGTACATAAGATAGTGTGTACATTTTAGATTCACTTTTGATTAAAAAAATCTCTTTTTGGCTTATTTGCTTTTGTTTTATTTTGTTCTGTTGACGTGTGTTCATGGTTTAGTCTCAGTGTGTTCGGCTGCTGTTGAGTTGAGAAGGTTAATGAGAGTCTGGCAGGTCTGCATGCTGGCTGGCAGCGCAGTTTGTGAACAGGTCTGTCGGAGCGTTGGAGTGGGTGGGTGTGCCTGAACTGGAGCCTTTTTCCCTGTGATAGTGTTTCCTTAAGCTATGGAAGACCTCAGCGAGAAACACCTGGCCGTCCACCTCGTACGCGCTAACATCTGTCTGCTCAGGAGGCAGGCGGCCGCTGGAGATCAGCTCTCTGAAGGCCTGCAGGGGGAGAGAAGGTGAAATAATGTTTGAATTTAAGTCGTACGCGTCACATGTGAGGTACTAAAAGTAACAGCATGTGATGAATGTGTGTGTGTGTTACCTGGCAGACAGGCTCCTCCAGGTGGTTTCCCCAGATGTAGATGTGGTTCAGAGTTGTGGAAACTTTCATAGCCTGAGCCAAAGACAGCAAACCCTCTGTCCTGATGTTGTTACTGCTGACCGACAGCCTGACAGACAGACAGACAGACAGACAGACACAGCATTCTACGTCTTCCAGCTGCTCCAGAGGAGTATAATAGTAGATCCTAATTTTGTGATCTAAAAGTGTAAAACGTTTTCAGATCTCTTAAAATCCTTGAATCTAAGGTGACGGGAGTCTCAGGTAGCTGGTTCTTCACTTTATTGGGATGAGATGCCAAGAAGGTCTGCAGTCACAGAGGCGACCCAAGTACAACAGCAGAGGTTTGAATGTCCCCTTAACTTCTTAAAGGATTCTAATCTTGCAGAGCTGTTGTTTGAGTGTGCAGGACTCACTCTCTGAGGCTGCAGCCTGGCCAGGCGATGGCCTCGCTTAGGTACACAGCACCTTCATCCTCAATGCGATTGGACGACAGGTGGATGATCTCCAGGCTCGGGTTCTTCTTCAGCACCTCAGTGAGATGCCACACGCCGTCACGAGTCACACGGTTACTGCAGACAACAAAGGCCAAATGTTTGAACAGTATGAGTAATGGATTCTGAAATTCGGCAGCTGGTTTCAGTCCATCAATCCAGAACCAAAGACGACCTCCTGTGGTCACAGTCAACTCGATGTAGAGGATGTTTTGTTACTACCAGCGCAGGTCCAGGTAGCGCAGGCTGTGGTTGAGCCGCAGGCCTTCAGTCAGCCTCGCCATCCCGGTGTCAGTCATTCCCATCTTCCCCAGGTGCAGCTCCACCAGGGTGCTGTTCACCGCCAGCATCTCAGAGAAGTGCACCGTCCATTCCTCCTGAGACACAGATGGAAAGCTCCAGGTTGGAACCACACATCTGACCTTTGTTTTAAATGTAAAACTTGTCTGTATGACACCACAGTGTGACACTCTCATTCTGTGTGTTTGTACCTGTTGGCTGAAGAGCAGAGGTCGGCTGATATCCACACAGCGAAGAGTCTTGTTTCTTATCAACACAATGGCAAACGCGATCACGCTCTGAGTGGCCTGCAGGGACAGAGGCGGAGTCAGAGAAACTGACCCAATGACCTGGCTGTCAGTGTGAAATCCAGCTGGGAAAACAGAACAACTGAAACCAGTCCGACCAAACACTACAAATGTAAAGTCAAAGGAATTACTGCAAAGGATTAGCATTATTTTGTGGTTATTTTTTTAAAGTACAAGTTATAAAAACAAACTAATCTTCCTGATGCTTGACAAAACAAAATTTAAAAAGTAAGACGTCTGCAATTTCAACAACCAGCATGACAGACGGGATGCTTTGTGTGTGTGTGTGTGTGTGTGTGTTTTTACCAGGTTGCAGGCTGCCAGCTCCAGCTCCTCCAGAGTGTTGTTTACCTGCAGCATGTTGGCCAGGTGCAGGGCTCCTCTGTTCTCAATCTTATTACCTGACAGTCTGAGAGAGAGCAAGGTGCTGTTACTCTGTAAAGAGAGAGAGATTGAGAGAGAGTGGTAGAGAGATAGTGAGGGGGGGGTGAGACAGAGAGAGAAGGAGAGAGAGAGACAGAATGAGAGAGAGAGAGAGAGAGAGGGAGATTGTTTTGTGACATTGCAAACTGAAGGCAGAGGTGAAAAATAAAGTATTTACACTCAATAAATCCCATGAAAGACTGAATCCAACAATAAATGTTTTAACTAAGTATAATGAATATTTTGTTTCTGTTAAAGTTTGTTAACTCTTATTCCTCGCACAACAGCAAAATATGGATTAATCTGCAGCTGAAAATAGTCCAAACAAATCCACAAACTAATCCAAATGCTTTACATATAAGGTGTTCTTAAAGATGTCCATCTTCAGTAGAACTAATAATACGTTTGGATTAAATGCTAGCGATAGGAAGTCAAATAAAAAGAGTGTAACACATTATTGGTTTCAAGCTTTTCTGGGGATTTGTTGACAATAACTTAAAGTAAACATAAGCAGAACTGTTGGTTATAAATAGCAATTTTTGTGTGTGTTTGTGTGTGTGATAGACATGAACCTGCAGGCTCTTGGCGAGAACTTCTGCTCCATGTGTTTGGATGTTGTTGAACATCAGGTCCAGACAGAGCAGAGCTGATCCGTCCTCCTGCTCAGTGAACACACAATAAACATAAAGTAAAATACAGACAATATTGACAATACGACATGACAAAAAAGAAACACACTATCAATCTGATTCAATGTGACACATTTTAATCTCCTGTGTCCTGCTCACCTGTAGAAGGTTAGCCAGGTGTCCAACACCTTCATCTGTTATGTTATTGTAGCTGACATCAAGACCTGTTGATACAGATGCTGTTAAAAATGTCTTAGTTAGGTGTTCACTTAAATCTTAGTGCTCACCTGTCACACGTTTGTTGTTTCTCAGTTTTCTCAGACATTTAGAGAGAGCAAGAACATCTTCATCATCCAGCCGCTGCACACATCTCAGTCGGATGTTTCCTGGCAGATTTAAGGAAACATTCCTGTCAAACACAAAACCAAAATTACATGTTAAGACTGAACACCCATGCTGCCTTCAGATGCACCGTATAAAGTATTAAATCTAAGGGTCCCACCTACAATTGCAGATTTAGTAAGGAAATAACACAAACAGAATGCACAACAGCTGCTGTGAGTTTTTTTCTAAATGATGTATTGTAGTCATGACCAACAGTGAAAACAGGCATGTGGTCAGTGTTTTTAGAGAAGTACTTGAATGTAAACCTCATCTACAAGAGAAAGAATACAATAAAATAGCACCTGCATAAAAAAGTATACTGCTGTAGCTGATCCTAGGGCAGCTGACTGCTATACAAACAGTCCATTTCACTATTTAGGCTACTATTGGGTTGTTTCAATTTCAGCTAAAGTGCAAAATAATTTATACTTTAATTTTTGCTTTTTGTAAGTAAAATCTTTGTCACTAAACCAACCGTAAACTGCAGCTGCCAAATACGATAAATGCAGCTGAGTAAAAAGTAACTTACAATTTGCCTCGGAAATTTAGCAGAGAACTACAAAAATCACTAAGTAGAAAAAATGCCGCCAACAGTTTAGCTTCTGTTTAGCTTCTCACCGCCAGTAGAAAAAACACGGCATCATTCAGTGGCACCTGAAGGCAACATTAGCTCCGAAAGCTAAAGTTAGCTTTATACTGGCGGTTCGCTATTGGCTGAGCAAAGTTCACTTTTAGTCGTTTAAATTTTGCAGTCAGTAACTCACTCCGTTGCCGTCGTCTTTTCTAACACTTCCGAAATGTGCGGATTCATTTTGATCTGATGTTCTGCGCATACAGCAGCGTAAATCTCTGAAAGATTTTCAGCAGCCATCCTTCTGTCGGCGGCAGAGTGTATATAAGTTGTTATGGCAACAGGGGTGGATGGCGTCGCATGAAGGACAAAACACAAAAATATCGGAGAAAAACTGAAGTTCAAACGCAAATAGATTTAATTTTTAACACAATGGTTCTTTTGACTACATTGGTATGATTTATTTTCATGGTGGCTTAATGTCACATTAACAGACACTGTTAATGTGTGTTAATTAAAGAAATAATCACACTGCCATGTTAAAACTTAACTTAGAAATTAAATTATCTTTGATTTATTATTTGGCTCTTGACATGTAGATACACTGTCAGCCTGCTTCTGGTGTAAGTAAACATTTTGATTTCATTTCAGTTACCATCTTAAAACTTCTTTAATTCCACTAAATGTAAGATGTTTCAATTAGAAATTAAAAGGACAATTTATGCTTTTTCAAAATAGATGATGGTTTTCTTAAGTCAGGGTGCAGAAAACCCAGTAAGGTAAATAAATTCAAAAAAGCGACTGAAAGACGTCTGACAACTTTAGACAAGATGTGAACATTTTATGTTAATATAAGCAATAATCTTTAATTTTTTCAAAACCGTATCCACAGCAGTCATCGAGACAAACAAAATGAGTGTCCCTTTTTGTCTTTAACTTTATTATCCCATAACACGGTGAACTTGTTGATGTAATTCACATTTCTGTACAAGTAATGCAGACATTTTAACTGAAATCAAACTGAAAAAGAAAAAGAAAGCAGAGGACAAAACACAACTTCTTTCAAGTAGACAGAAATAAATACTGTCTGTAATGCAGTGTGAAGCACAACATCTCTGCTTGAACCTAAACTAACTGCTTAAAAAAACTAAACTAAACAAAACTATATTACACTGAAACAGAGACCTTGGTTTGCATTAACTGAGCTATGTTTACATGAGTAAGCCAGCATCACGTCAAACACAGGGTGAAACATTACGATAAATAAAATCATATCTCATGGCTATAAAAAGGCTCCTATTAACTACATCACCTATTAAAACAATGCAGGAGTTGTGCTGGCTGTCCATTATATACTTTTTAATCAACATTTAGATCTAATTAACTTTTTTTCACATTGATTATTGATCCAAACGGAGCTCTAACAGAACATAACTGTAGCCACACGTCAACATCTCAGAAATTCTTCTCACCCTCAAACTGAAGCTGTGAAATTTTGAGAGTCTGTTAAAGTTTGAACCTAGTGAGCAGAGAACACGTTTCCATCCGACCTCACTGATGTGACACAGATTGATCATTCAGCTGAAGCTGGAACTCAGAGCGACTTCCGGATGAGACACGACTCTAAATAAAGAGAGATTTGTAGACATTGACAAACATGTCCATGGTTGAGTTGCAACGATTAGTCCATTAATGGATTAGTTGATGAAAAGAAAAATAGTAGCCACATATTTACGTAATCAATCAGTCACTTATGTCCTTTTTCAAAGTAAAAATGTCAAACACTGAATTACATGTGACAATATGCTACTATTCTTTTTCCTTTCTCATTCCTCATTGAAGACTAGTCTAGTGATAAACTCATTAGGAAACTGTTAATGAGATGAACAGACTCATTTTCTCATTAGCTTATATACAGTCGATAGAGTCACCATTAAACAGAATGCAGCAGAACCAGAACCTCCATCCACAATTTAAATCTACAACCTGGAGGTTTTAAATTTGTTTTCATTGATACAAATAATAGTTAAAACTCTGAATCTACAACCGAAACTGTAAACTAACCAAAATGTGTCACTCACAGATGACTAAGGGTTCATTAAAGTGTCTTTTATGGGGACAGAAGGATGAATGTGAGTGCTGACTGTGGCTGTACGTTAAAATGTGAAAATGTTCCATCAGAGTGACCCACCCCCCCACTGTGTGGCTCTGGCCTCACTGCTGAGGAGGGTTGTGTTCGCCGTTGTCCACCGTCCTGATGATGACGATCTGCTCCAGACTCTGTGCTGGGGAAGGCGGCGGTCGCAGCTGCTCCACTAGAGCGTGCAGGGTGTCTGAGTTGATGGTCTGCTCCTGATCGGGCTCAAAGGTCACCTGGTCGGTGGTATTGATAGGTGGGTGAGTGGGTTCTGCCTTGAATTCCTGGATGATGTCTGCCGTGGAGGCGTTGTCAGTGGCAGCGGTGGCAGCAGCGGCGGCTGCAGATGGCGCTGTGGCTTTGGGGTTTGGGGTGGCAGGTTCGGGGTTGGCCGGCTCGCCTTCAGGAATTGAAACCATGGCTTTGTTTTCTTGTGAGAGTTTGCTCTGAACAAAGGCCACAGGATGACTGGAAGCCAGCAGGACTACTGCTCACACACACACACACACACACACACACACACACACACACAAACAAGAGGGGGTTACTGAACAGCAGGGAAATGAATTTTTTGGCAAACAGTTCCTCTACTGATAAAACACTGAATCACATTAAACGTGCTTGTGTTGTTCTGTTCAAATAGAAATTATGTTTCTGGGCAATCACTCTCACACACACACACACACACACACACACACACACACACACACACACACACACACACACAGCTCACCAGCTCTCGCTCTCTCCGTGTGTTGCCGCACATCATCAGCGAGAGACTTCTCCTGGTGTTTGATCATGTTTTTCACACTAGCAAACCTGTTACCACACAGCAGACACTGCACACCGTTGTTGCCATCTACACACAGACACACACACAAACACATAAAGAGCAAAGCGTGAGCAACATTAAATATTACTCTGAGAAGCAGCTCTGTGGCTGAACATCCTGTAAAAGGCTCTACGGCTGTCTTCAGTCAGAGTTCACAATCTCCACGCTCTTGCACTCTTATCTTAAATGGGAGCACATCCAATTCAAATGATGCATAACACTAAATTTCTGAAAAGTGCAGTTAAAAGATCTCTTTATCCACTAGTCAACAGAAAACAGGATATGTCTGTAAAAAAACTGCTCTTAAAGTTTATTGTTCCTGCTCTACATTTTCAGTTTATTGTTGTGCTTCAGACTCCTCTTCACTGATTTTGAAGTCTGTGTGATGTGGGATCAGGAAAAGTCACCTGGGTGAAGTCGGCGCATGTGTTTCTTCAATTCTGAAGACGTCACAAAACTTGAGTTACACTGTGGCTGTGAACATTTGTATGGCGTCTCGCCTGAAATGCAAACACATCCAAATACTCAGAAGTGACAGAACAGCTGCTTTGAGCCAAAAACCGAGAGATTTTGGCTGTTAAACGTCTCAATCTCTCCGAACAGTTCGGAAAGAAACCAAAACCAGTTCAACAGTGAAAAAAACACTCAGTCACTCTTTGCAGAACTATAAACTTGGAAAAACTTTCACCTGTGTGTTTCCGTGCATGAGCAATGAGAGAGGAGGACACGGAGAATGACATGCCGCACAGATCACACTGGTATGGTTTCTCTCCAGTGTGTCGGCGCTTGTGATAGGTCAATGTGCTGGACTGAGCAAACGCCTGCCCGCAGATGTCACATACATATGGCTTCTCCCCACTGTGCAGTCTGTGGCGAACACACACACACACACACACACACAAACACAGAAGAGTCAGGAACACCCTCTGAAACCCAGGATGTGTCTGTGCAACAAATGTGACTCCCAATGCACAAAAATAACTGCATATCACACTCCTGGATGAGCCAGATGAGCATGTCTGCTACCACAGACAGGTGAGACACTCAGGGGGACGGCATTTTCTGTCCCTTACTTTCAAACTGAGAGCCCCTGCTGCAGCTGCAGGCTCATATAACCAAACCACAGTCTGTACCTGATGTGTATTTTATAGTTGGACGAAGTAGCAAACTTAAAACCACAGCGTTCACAGGCGTAAGGCTTCTCCTCTCCGTGGTGCATCCGGCGGTGAGCAACCAGCTGACACTTCTGAGCAAAACACTTGTCGCAGTCGGTGCAACTGAATGGCTTCTCGCCTTCAACAAACAGCAGAGAGAGAGAGAGAGAGTTGAGCCAAACCCATGGGGGGAAGAAAACACACTGACAACTTTTGTTTTATTTTGTTCATCTGAACTAAATTCACTTGTTTCATTAAGTTTCATGAATCGAAGTAATAATAAGGTAAACAACTTTCTGACTGAAATCCTCCTTTCATTCCTTCTGTGGCACAAAATACCAGAGACGAAATAAGGAACACTCAGCCATCTCTAGTTCTACTGAATCTCCAAACAGGTGATTTCCTGGTTGTAACTCAGCTCACCTGTGTGTATGCGTAGGTGTGTTTTCAGCTGGGTCGCTTGTCTGAAGGTTTTGGAACAGAAGATGCAGACAAACGGCTTCAGCGCCTCGTGGATTTTCTCATGTCTGTGCAGGCTGCTCACATCTTTAAACAGTTTGTTGCACTGGGTGCACGACAGCGACAGCTCATCCATTTCTGATGGATCCTGTTCCCCGATCTCGCCCTCATCACCCGTCCCCATATCGCCGCTGTCCTCTGCGTCCTCCTCAGCCCTCTTCCTGCCTCGCCCCCGGCCTCTCCCCCTCCCCCTGCCTCGCCCTCTCCGTCCCTCACCGAAGCTCAGTCGAGGTTTCTTGATTGGAGTGTCGTCTTCCTGGGAGGGGCTCCAGTCTGCAGAGGTGTCCCCGAAGTCTTTCATACTCGTGTCAGAATCTTCTAAAATCAAATCTTCCCTTTTAATTCCACCTCTTCCTCTTCCTCTCCCCCTGCCCCTCCCTCTGCCCCTCCCCCTCCCCCTGTAGCTCTGGCTTTTGGGGGTGACATCGGCAGAGCTGCTAGGCTCAGCTTGCTCACTACTCAAACTCTTAGGCGGTCTGCCTCTCTTCCTGCCCTGTCCTCGTCCAACACTCTTTGGTGTAGTGGGGTTATACTCTTCATCACTTCTCTCTCCCTCTTCATCTGCATCTTTGGCCTCATCTGCCTTCTCTTTGCCATCCTTCCCCTCCTCCTGCCCCTCCCCTGTAACAGAGTCAATGGACAGGGGAAATGGTGAGCTGGGGCTGCCAGGAGAGGCTGGACTTGGGGGAGAGGGACCAGCTTCTTTGTCTGCCTCTGACTGGGACGTTTCGCTCGGCTCGGACCAGTGGGGGAGTTCCTCCAGGTACTTTGTGGCCTCAGACATTCCCAGGAAAATGGCTGCTCGACGCACAGATGCTTGTCTGGTACTGAACAATAAAAACCAACATTTCATTCATTACTTTATCTGAGAAACAATTAAGTGTAACCCCAGTTCTCTTGAAAAAACACCCTGAGTTAATTTTGTTCAGTATTACCTGCTAATATTCATCTGTCCAGTGTAGATAAACTCCAACAACTTCTCCAGAGCATATCGGGTGACAATTTCAGGGTCCAGGGTCGTCACCTCTTGAGCCTTCTCAGCTTGGGATGAGAAGTACTTGCTGAACGCTGCAAGGATGTTGCGGTGGGCTCTGAACTCCACGTCTCTCACCATTATGGTTATATCACACAGAAAATCCATCTCCCGCTGCTGATGCAGGCGCTGCAGGAGCAGCTTCCCATGGTTGGGCACATGAGCCATGTCTGCTGACGGTCAATGATGATGCTGATCAACGAGAGAGGAGACAGTCGACATTAATGCCAGTCTTTTCTCCATGTTTTTATAAAAAGATGTCCTCTGGGTGGCGCTGTAAGATGCAGCTGAGAATATTTTAACTCCAAATAGCCACTTGAAGCACAGACATATTTTCACGTTGACTGTCTCAAATGGCAGTTAGAACTTTTTAATAATTTCTTCTAGAAGACATCCGTTGTATTTTTTTTTGTATTTTTGTGATGGTTTTTGATACATTAAGTCAGTGTGAATACATGTTTACTAAGCAATATTAGTCTTCTACTGCTCAATGACAAAGAACAACTTATTACAAACATATTTCAAGTTACTGTCACCTAAAGTCGCTCAACAGAGCACAGCTGATGACTTATTTCACAAAGTACAGCTCATAATAAATGTT
>JAQFJA010000013.1:1744579-1764124 GCA_029874485.1 Naso brachycentron | reverse complement strand
ATGAACTACATCTCCATCGCTGGTTTGAGGACTCACGCTGATCTGGAGGGGAAGCTGGTCACCGAGCTCATCTATGTTCACAGCAAGATGCTCATTGCTGACGACAACACCGTCATCATTGGTAAACACACCTCTCACTTCGACATGCACACACTTTTATTCCAGACATTTAAGCTGATGTTGATGCAGCAGCTTGAATTTCCTGACAAGATGAAAAGATGACAGATGAAATGAAATATTCTTGACACTCGACTCGTCATGTTTAATAGAGCAGGAAGAAACAAGAGCTGCAGCCAAGTGACATCCTTTACATTAGAGAGGGCACAGAGGAGAAAAATGTTTTTAAAGGTTGAAAATGTTGCAAACCAAAGTCATCAGGTGGGTTGTGGTGAAGTTTATAGCATGTTCAGCAGGACGACGCAGTGACCACCACATGACAGACGGGAAACATTTCTCTACTGGTGAAGTTTTTATACAAATCTGGACTTTCAAAGGTTTGATTCTTTGTGAGTTGAGCAGAAACTTCGTATAAGGCAGGTTTTACTTTTTAATGAAGCATACCTGCTTTTTGCATGCCCCTGGATTTTTTTCACAGGCCTGCAGAGCTAAAAAACATCTCAGCTTCCACAAGAAGAACACTAAAGTTAAAGCAAAGTTTGGAATTTTTTAGAATTCTGCCCATTCCATCATCCCATTCAACTTGTGGCCCATGCAAGAGTTTGGCTGTTTATCTTCCAAAAAAAACAAAAAAACCCCAACATCTTTTGTTCTGCAGTTAATGAAAATAAAGAGCGTTTGGTAGTATCATTGTTTCTCTTTCCTGTCTTAAAACCACATAGTGTGATCTTTCTAATATCTTTACAGAAGCTAGATGTTGTGTGAAATGAAATGTATTTCTTTCATGTTTTCTGCACCCTGCCACATACAGACACATGCACAGGACAGAGACAGCTTCCAGAGGAGAAAACATCCTGAACTACATCCTCAGAAATGTTATCAACACCTCAGCTTGAGTCCAAAAATTACAGATTTACAAGGATTTATTTAAAAAAAAAAGGAATTCTGCAGAGTTTTTGATATTTTTCGACAGACTGTTTACAGTGATATGCAAAAAAAAGTAAACTTTAGGAAATTTTATATTTTGATGCAATATGTCTAAAAATGGAGACCGAAGAAACAGAAGAAATCGGTTAAAGATTTAAAATCTGAGGTAATTAAAACATACCTCAGATCTCTTACAATGATTTTGCAATGTACAGCATGTTTTCACGGTGAGTGAACATTTCTGATGTTATTAAATATGTTATTAAACATTTAAATATGTCTGAACTCGCTGACCTCAGTCTGCAGACCGGTGCGTATAGTCTCATGTATGAACATGCAGTCAGGACTCAGGTGCTGCAGCGCCCCCTGCTGGTGGACTCTGTGACCAACCTTGTCCTGATTCTTTGTGTCACTGCAGGTTCTGCCAACATCAACGACCGGAGCATGCTGGGAAAGAGGGACAGCGAGGTGGCGGTGATCGTGGAGGACTCGGAGACGGTGACCGCGGTGATGGACGGGCAGGAGTACCAAGCTGGAAAATACGCTCTGCAGCTCCGACTTGAGTGCTTCAAGTACTGAAACATCCTCAATTCTGTTTTTTTACATGACGTTTCATCCAGTGCATCTTTATTACAACCTCCATTTGTGTGTAATACAAAAAATTATTTAAAATTAGAGACATTAAAGATGGAAAAAAGACAAGACAGGCAGCAGTGTTTATGTAGCTTTTTAATTGCATGCAGCTGTGATGCTTTTATTTTTTAGGTATTTTAAGGAAAAATGCTTTTTATGTTTAATTTATGTTTAAAGTCTGCATTTAGATCAACTTTCTCCAGATCAATATTTGATATTTGAATTTGGCAACACAGAACTTTTAGGCTGTGAGCTTAAATGATTTAATTAACAGAATCTTGGGATATGTTTAACCTTGTAAATTTTATCATCACATCTGCATCTTGTTGTCAAATATCTCTGCTTGTAATTCCTGCTCTGTTCAGTGTTTCTCTTTTCTGCTGCCTCTTTTGCTGTCTTGTGTCCTTACCTGCTTCCTGCTCTCGGTCTCTCTCTCAGGACCATTTTGGGCGCTCACACAGATTCCTCTATCGACGTGTCAGATCCCATCAGTGACCACTTTTACAAGGAGGTGTGGATGGCCACCTGCGCTCGCAATGCCACCATTTACCAGAAGGTCAGTGTGATATTTTGGCTCCTGCAAGAGTAACAAACTCTGGCTTGTTCCACTGCTGTTTTCAGGGATGAATTTCAGGGTTTTTGTCTTGTGTTTTATTAACTTTAGTTTATCTCCATAAAAATTTAAATTGATAATACAAACAGTGTCTGAAATAATGCAGAATATGCTGATGTTTGCAGAGATTGTCCAGTTTGAAAGCAGTTTGCAGTTCAGTTTTTGAACCTGAGCTCAGATTCTGAACCCTCTGTCTTCTCTGCAGGTTTTCCGTTGTCTGCCATCCAGCGACGTCCGCAACATCCTGGAGCTGGAGGGCTACCTGGCCAAGCCGGGCCTGGACAAGGAGGACCCGACCCGGGCTCACGAGGAGCTGAAGAAGATCCGCGGCTTCCTGGTCCAGTTTCCTCTCCAGTTCCTGTGTGAGCAGAACCTGCTTCCTCCCATCGGCTCTAAGGAGGCCATGGTGCCCATGGAGGTGTGGACTTGAGGCAGATGGACTCACCAGTGCATTCATTCATGTTTTCAGACAGGGCAGATTTAAGGCTCAGAGATCGATGAAAGGAAGGAAAATGGCTGCACGACTGTTGAAAATCATGGCTTAAAAAAAAGATCTTTTTTAAATTTACACCCCTCAAAGTTTTCTTAATGATACAAAAACAACAAACAGCATCTAATAATGTCTCTCTGCTGACTTGTAGCCACATAATGAGGTTTTCTGCTTTTGCCCTGAGTAGAGTCTCACAGGCAATGTAATTTTGGCCAGAAAGCCAGAATAATATGAACTTGACACAGACTCTCCATTCCTGTCATTCCCCGTCAGTCCACAACAAGGTTATTCTTGTCTGAATTGGAAAAACAAAAGGAAATCTTTGAGGGTTTCAAAGATAATTTGAAAGAGTTAGAAGCCTCACATGTGGTTGTTAAATGCAAAGTCTGACCAACTTCTGTAGAGCCTTATTTGTATTCTAGTTGTAATATGAAAAAGGTCGACGGTGCTGAAAGGCTTTGATCCTCTGATGCTCTGGATAGTAAAAGAAAAAATGAAATTGTAGCTCCATCATTGAACTTTTCAGATTTTTTTACTTAACAACATAAATTTAACTGAGCAGCAAAGATGATCAAACAGATTAAAAACAAACGCCCACGTTAGTTAAACGTATTTAGAGGAGAAAATGAAGGTGAATGGTAAAATTATTGTTCTAAGTATTGTTCTTCCTGTAGTCATGTAGACAGCTTCTCATACAGTTTTAATACCCACTTTAAACTTCCAAAAAGAGATAGATAATCAGATAATCAGGACAAATATTTTATTTCCAGCTGACTGTTTGTCTTTCTTCACCTGTTGGATCTTTTTTACTGATGTGGCCACAGACTGAGACGGCAGCCCACAAGGACCAAAAGCAAACAGCACTCAGGCTGAAATAAGCCAGAATTTTCTTTTAAAGGGACAGTTCTGTGTTTTTTACATTAGGGTTTTGTATGTCATACTAATCCATAGTCAGTGTATCACCCACAGTCAAAGGCATTCAGTTATGAGAAGCAGCAGAAGTGCTGACGTATGGAGCTAAACAACAACCTCCTGAACAGCAGCCACACATTGTAACCATCAGTTTGTGTTTACGAAATTTAAAACACTTTCACCTCTTACCTTTATGGCAGACGGACCTGTCTAACAGAAAACTGAAGCTGTTTCTAAAGCCACCAGAATCTTCTAACTAAAGCAGTAACTTTACCAAACAGAACACAGAAGGTGCTGGTCTACTGCTTCCTTTATTGGTCAGTTTGTGTTTGTAGTTGTTAAGTTTGGATTCACTAAAGTCACACAAGAACTCAAACTGTGTGAGGCAGCAGCTCTTTTGCTCTTTGAGGTAAAATTGAATTGCTTTGGATAGAACAATATAATGCCTTCAGTGTTCTGTGCTAAAAGTCTTAACAGTGAGGTAATAGCTCACTTTCATTTTGATATATTTTGATTTTTAACCCAGCAGCTCATTTATTAGCTTCCTTCATTTGTGCTTTTGCTGCTTCTCTGACCTGTTGATGTGCCGACCGCCGTCTGTATGCAATGAACATGATTCAGCCCCACTTCAAAAAACCTGAGCTGTCCCTGTTTGAGGTCACAGCTGCTAATCCTACAGATGAAGGGATTTAGGAAGGTCTGCCAGTAAGCCTGAACCCAGGGCTCAAATGTTCTGACTTACAACAGCAGCCAAACTGACTTCCTGAATCAGCCGTGGTTGTGAACAAAGCCTCTGTACCAGCAGTGCCACTGAATGCACATGAATCACAAACAACACGTTTCATTGGAGAAACATGGAGACTGTCACAATTTATACACACACATACACACACACACACACACACACACACACACACACACACACACACACATACATGTACGTAGAAACATGGAGAGCCGTCGACCAGCAGACGGAGCTTTGGACTCCTCCTCTTCTTCTTCCTCTTCCACATCCTCAGTTACTCCACAGTCTCCTTTTTAAAAAGACTTCATTCTTTAAGAACACTATGCAACGTCCAGGCCAGCGAACGCAGCTCTGACTGTTCTGTTTGGAGAAATGGACGCTTTGAAAAGACACTAAAAGACTCGAGAGAACAGGATGAAGAGCCGGACGGAGCTGCGACTCCTGCTTTTAACATTTTTGTCAAACATGAAACCCAAAGTGCCAAAGGTGACGGACTTCAGCCTGATGTTCATTTACGCTCCTCATGCTGTGGATTCTGCTCTGAGCCTCAAGTGACCTGATCTCTGTCAGTGCTTTAGTTTTATTCCTGGAAGTTTCCTGGAAAGAAACTTTATTAAATGAAAATTACAGAGCTTCTAAATTTACTTTCAAGTGCATTTTTTATTCTGTCTCATTTAATATTTTAAACTTTAAGGTCAATATAACACTCAGCCTGTTTCTCTGACCTGCTGTCAGCTGAAGAAATGACTTCAGAATGAACAATGAAAGTGAAAATCCCCTCTGGGAAACTGCTCGGAAATTGATGGACTAGAAATAAAATGCTATTGTTTATTTTTTGAACTCCATAAACCACAGACTCATGCATGATGCGTTTATCATGATGCTGCGTTTCATTCTCTGTCAGAAAGTGGAAACTCAGCAGCAACAGCTGAATTTATGGAAACAGGAAATGTTGGTTAGTAGGTAAAGTTTTTCCGTCTTGTTGTGGACATTTATTTCACTTTTAGCTCCCACGTTTCTGTACACTAATAGCTTCATTTATTGATTTTTGTTTTTGTTTTCTGGGCCAATTTTGTGCAGCAGAACAAAGTGAAAACACAAGTTTGAAGTAATATTATGTTACTGTTGTGGTGAGTTTACACATCTTGCAGATGTTGAGCAACATTAGTATTAATTTGGATTAAAGTTTTAGTTCTGGTTTTAGAAATCTGCTAAATGCTCCACATTCTGCACCAGCTTATCTCTAACTGTGTCTGCTGGTTGCTTTGTCTTTAAAGCTTTTCTCTCCACAAACAGCTGCCTGCTGCATCTGTTGGGGGTGGTGAGACTGAAGGAAAACAGAAAATGTGACTTAAAGGCAAAAATAGGAGCTAAAAGAATCTGAAAAGGCTCTGCAGTGTTGAGAGGAAACTGCAGAGTTGGTGATAAAATTGATGTGCTTTTCACTTGGTGGACACCTTTCATATTGCACAGTCTTTTGGTCAATTATTGTTTTTAAAAATTAGAGTTTCTGTTGGGCTTAAATTCATCAGATAATTAGAAACACAAATTAAATGAAAATTCAGATGTTGCTTTGTGACTGCTGGATGTGTAAATGAGCAGTGTTGTGTTTTGCAAGTTTTTCTAATGATATTAAGTTTGTTTCCAGAGTTCTGATATTTCTGGAATGCAGCATCAGTTTTCTTCAGTGTCTTCCTCGTTGTTCTGTCAGTGATCTGCATGATGCTGTTCTGTGCTATGAATCTGATCGGCCGCTGACAGCATGACAGCTGCTTGTTGCCATTAAACATTACAGATAAAGCATGAACACTGTGAGCTGAACGGTTGCCCTCAAAGCCAGTATCGATGGTAAACAGTGTGCCTGTCTGCCGATTCGCCTGAAGCCTCTCTACTGTTATGTATGGAAAATGGGACCTTACATGTGCTCTTCTATTTTTTATCTTTCTCTCTACCTCCTTGTGTTTCTACCTCTGCATGTTTTAAATCTTTGGGATGAATTCAGATTTTATTATATCAAATATCTGCAGCTTCCCTGAATTTAGTCCATTTTCTGCCTGTTTAGATCTGAAACTGAACTGTAAAGTCAAAATAAAACCAAGATATGATGAGTTGATCAGCAAAGAAGTTGATTTGGATGTCTGTGCACCATCAGACACAACATTTAAAACTAAAACCTTTTATTTATTCTCGTCCCAGATGTTTTATTCACACACAGTGCTCATGGATTCATATCGGGTGTAAATGGGCTTTGAAACCTTCAGGTCGTCTCATTTTCCTCAGACTCGCGCTGCAGAGGTCGAGAAATGCTGACCTGTCTGTCTTTTCTCTGTCTGACTTTAATCACTGTGTCTCTGTTGAAATGCACTGTTTGCACAGACTGTTGTTTTCTTGACCCCTTGATCAATCTGCAGCTTCATGTCATCATGTGTCACTTCTTTTGAAATGATGGAATAAATGAATTATGTATTAATGAGCCATTAAAAAGGATGTGGTCTTAATGAGGCTTCATGACTTTACTTTCATTCATACTCGGGTTTGTACAGATGACAAAGGAAACAAATTTGTCCCCAGAAAACCTCCACTGTAATTTACTCCTCCCTGCTACAGTTCTTATCCTTGCCACTGGATGGCGCGACAAAAACACAGTCTGAATGTTACACAGCCAGAAGTACGCAGACACCTCAGTACATTTCCTTCAGTGTGCTCTCGGTCTGTTTCCTGGTTTATTCTGGGATGCTCAGGTCGAATGAGGTGAGTACTTGATGCAACAATACACAGACATTTTCCACACATTATATCTTCAAACTTTGCCGACAGTTTATGTTTGTCTCCTGTCTTTCTCATTCTAGTGTGATGTTTGATTTTAACCTGCCTGCACAAAACACTGACCCTAACCACATCCAACACCTTTGGGATCAGCTGAACTACTGTGAGGAAAACCTGATCACCAGTACCACAGTGTGACCTCACTGATGCTCCGGTTTGTGACTGGGATCAAATCCTGCAGCAGCTTCAACATCTGCTGGAGAGGCTGAAACCAGAGCAGCGGAGGCTGGGAATGAACATGGTGCAGGAACATTGTGTTGAATGGCTGGAATTTTCAATTAGTTTCTTGCCATTTTGCGGCATTTTCTCATTTTTGTTTAAATGATGCCTAAATGTTCAGGTTAATTGTTAGGCACTTCCTTTCTTTTGTTCATGTTTATTCTGCAGCTATGGCAGCAAAGCAATAATGCACCACTCACTGCCCTGATTATTCTCATATATCAGGACTCTTGTTGTGCATTACTACTAAGTTTACATGCAGTTTCCACAACACAGGCTTAACTTGTGTCAGTTTACCTCACAGATTTCAGTCTGTGATAACTGACATGATCCTAAGAACACATTATGGGTGTGTTCTGCAGGTAAGGTACTAGCTGTCAGCAGCTGCAGAGAGCAGTGACAGCAGCGTGTGTGAAATCTGTTCCAGCGCGCTCTGAATCGTCCACATGCAAACTGATCACAGAGAGTCTTACAGAAGCAAGGGAGACAAGTGCCCTCCTGACACTGAGGGAGGTGGAGCCACACAGGTTAAAGCTCAGGTAGACTTCCTGAAAAATGTTCCAGGAAATGTTCATACGTAAGACTCAGGAGGACGTGCAGTCGGTGCCCTTCCTGTTTACGTTCAAGTCACAGAGGTTTGCACCAGATTCAAACATTTGTCTACCTGCCGAAGTCTGAAAAACAAGAACACCGTTTAGAAGCACCCATGCTGGTCTGAGGCTCTTTTCAGAGTCATTAAAAACTTTTCAAACTAAAAAAATTAATCTGATGCATGAAAACAGCAAGTTGTACTATAAACACAGACAGTATTCAGAGAGGAAATTTCTCCACACTCAATCTGAATGCGAACCAACGTTAAAAACTGTATCAGTTTATTTTGTGCATTTGTACCTTCCAATAATTTATACTTTTTATGTGAAATAAATCAATATTTTGCTCTTGTTTTAGAGAAAAAGTAAAAAAAAATGTAATCCCTGGAAACCTAGATAACGATGCGCCCCCTCCCAAACACACACACACACACACCTGAGGCCACGTGACTGTGACCTGCATCTCAGAATCTTGATTGATTACCTTTTAGTTTTGACATTAATAAGCCACCATACAGGAACACAGAGCTTAATGTTCCTCTGAAGGTGTGTGTGTGTGTGTGTGTGGTTGACATTGTGGGCGTCTCTCTCTGTAGCGCAGCCTTCTCACAGGCCACTCCCGGGAAGCGCGCTGCTGTTCCACCTCACGGACGGACGGACGGACGCAGTGTGTCCGCCCTCCGTGCGCCTTCGCTGCTGCGCGCGCTCTCTCTCTCTCTCTTGTCTTTTTGTATCTCTGCGTGCGTGAGCGTGTGTCATCCTCAGTCCTCTCCTGTCCAGATTTGGGGCTCGAGGTGGAAGCATGTAGCACCGGATGCACCGGATCCACCGCGGCGAGCAGCATGTAGCACCTGGAGCACCGCACACATCGCCTCCCTCCTGCGCCTTCTCTCCCTCCCGGAGCGGTCATTTCTCTTCGCGGGAAAGCATCGCCTGCGCAAGGACTTTTTAGGGGGGATTTTTTGGGGTGGGTGGGGGGATTTATTTATTTTAGAGGAGTGTTTGTGTGTGTTCATTCCCGCCGTTCTGCACCTCTCGGTCGATGGTCGTTGAGGAAGCTTCCATCTTGAGTCCCGTACACACCGAGAGAACCATGGCGAGCGACTCCCCTGCGCGGAGTCTGGACGAGATAGACCTGTCTGCACTACGGGTAAATGTCTCTCTCTGTGTGCACGTGCGTGCGGTGTCTGTGTCTAGATGTGCGCGTGCACGTGAGGCTGTTGAGCACCTGTCTCCCCCCCCCCCTTCATCCTCACCCGCTCCCTCCTCTCCACCGCACAAGGATGCGTCTCCAAGCTGCACCTTCATCTGGTTCTGCTGCTGTCCGCCCGGTAGTTTGCGTGCGCGTGCATGTACGATAACCCGTGTGCTTGTCTGTGTGTGTGTTTGTGTGTGTGTGGGCTGTAGAGCTCGTGCACGGCGGTCAGTGATTGAGGAAATCAGGTCGGATAACAGAGTGCGGGATCATGTGGCCTCCCACTGACACTCCTGTTGTTATTTGTTGTTGATGTTTTTTTCTTAACAATTGGGACGTGATGTAACGATGCCCTGAGCTGCTGCTCCTGCCGCTGCGCGCGTGCGCCCGTCATCATCCATGCGCGTGCGTCAGACGGCGTAATAGAGGCTGCTCTGTCTGTACTATGTGGGGCAGATGTTAAGCTGCGTGCTCACTGACAGAATCACAGTGCACACACGCATAGGCTACACACACTGAAAGACACACACACACTCACACGCGCGCGCTGATACAGAGGCTACAGATGCACGCACACATGCGCGCGCGCGCGCACTCCCACAGCGTGAATAATAGCGACGATAACCGCAACAGGAGCGAGTTCCGCCATTTCGTGATGTTGTGGCGACAGCAGCATTGCATCGCAGTGGCTGTTTGTGGGTCGTGGATGGGAGCTGTGCAGAAGGAGACAGTGCAGGAATGTGTGTGCGTGTGCGTGTGTGTGTTTGTTCAAGTGTGTGTGTGCGTTGAAGACTGATAAAACGTTAAGACAAAAATCGACTTAAAATTTTTTATTCAGCTTTAAGGTGCTCTACTCAAGATGCACAACACAGCTACACACTACATGTTCGTGTGTGTGTGTGTGTGTGTGTGTGTGTGCAGCTCCTCTTTCTGTTCTCCACCTTCAGCCAGCTGCTTACACAACTCAGTTCTACCTGCAGAGCGACAATCAAGTCTGAACATGATCAAGCGGGTTGGACTGCATGTTTTACACACCCAGACACAGACACAGACAGACAGACAGACAGACAGAAGGATCAGAATGGATTCTTGTAAAAATGGGAATCTTTGCTTTTTCCTTCAGTGACATGTCGACTAGAAATTAGGTCACTCAGGATGGATCAGAGAGAGCTGGGGGAAACATTTCAATGTGACGTAAAGCCTGTCGCAAGCACACACACCCACACACACACACACACACACTTCCTGTTTCTGCAGAATGTTAAGTCCTTAAAGATCATGCAGTTTCACCCATCTCCACCTTCCTTATTTACGTTCTCACGTCCTTCTGCTCTCACTGTTTGTCCCATCAGCTGAACTCTTCCTCCTCCTCAGACTTCATCTGCAAGACGTCAGAGAGACGCAGGTTATTTTGCTCTGACAGCTCTGGTCAGCAACAGTATGAGCAGCTGTTAGAGAATCTTGACAGAGCGACCCAGAGGTCGTGTCCTTTTTATTCTTTGTTCCCAGGTGTCCTTTTCTATTACTCACATGAAATACAATTCTTTCGGGAGGAAAAAGGATTTTTAATGTCCTCTTGTTTTGTTCTCTACCTGGGTTTTCACTGCAGCGATGCGTCGACAGGTCAGGAACACGACACCATCAGACAGGTTGTAAACAAAACAACTGTCACATTATTCAAACCACTGATACGGAAATGTTGTTTGTTGTAAGAACACACTCTTTTCTAGCATAACTGTGCCCTTAACGCCCAGAGTGTCTGTCAGAGATCTTCACTGCAGCAGCTCAAAGATGAACCACAAACTCCATCATTAACATTTTCCTTCATGTTCTATGACAAATAAGACAATAAACCTGACTGATAACTTTAAATAATCTGAAAAACACTAAAAGCCAAAAGACCAGACACGAAGCTAGCTGAGCGAAGTGAGGTGTGTTATTATGAAGCCCCAGCACCTCTTCAGGTGGAGGCTTGGATGGGTGGATGCATGGGACAGCAGAGCGTCTGTCTTCGGTTTCAAACAACAAATATGATGCAAAGCTCACAAGTTTAACGGACGTTTGTGTGTGAGATGTTTCCTGCTCCATTCAAACAGCTTCAGTCCTGAAGAATTAAAGGACCAGTCTGTCAGATTCTGGGGGACCAGTTTTCAGAAATTAATATCATATTTATTGGTATGTTTTCTTTAGTGTATAATTCACCTTAAAATAAGAATCATGTTTGTCTTATTAGTTTAGATTGCGCACTTTATATCTACACAGGGAGCAGCTCCTCTTCTGCAGAGTCTGCAGTGTTTCTACAGTAGCCATAAAGGGACAAACCAAGCACTGGTGCTGCAGAGGGCTGTTGTTTGGCAAGTATTTCATAGGCTCTCTAACATGCTTAAAGTGCGTGGTAAGCTGAGGGACACTTGTATCTACTCACACAGTCTTATATTCATGCGATTGTGTTCAAACCTGTGCAGCACGTCAGTGAAATCGCTGCAGCTTCCTGGACTTGAATGAATTAAATTTTGCATCAGCTCCTCACATCCTTCTTTTTTCTTTGCTGCTGTTTGCATGCATGTGGTCTTACTGTTGGTAAGGGATGTAACAGGCACAAGTGTGTGTGCATGTGTGTGTCTGTATGTGTGTGCAGTCTTCCAGGATCAGATGAGCTTCTGTTTGACCTTGAGTGAAAAGGAACGCTGCTTTTTAAGCTAATCCCCTTCAGGAAGCTCCGCTGTAATCATCCATAACGCTTCTCTGTACCTACTGTATGCACACACATGCACACGCACATGCACACACACACACACACACACACACACAGAGGTACACATGCGGATTGAGATCTGTGTTTTGGGAGGTTTATTGGATTTTAATCAGCCTGACGATGAGATGATCTCCTGTGTGTTTGTGTGTAGCTGTGTGTGTGTTTTACCTGCATGTGTGTGTTTGAAATCACCTGCTGGCCTTCATCCATCCACAGTTATCCTGTGTGTTGTGTCTTCAGTCACTGCTGGTGGTCACACTCTTCATTATACTCTGTTGGATTTTAAGACACATTTGGAGACAAACTCGACACGTTTTACTGTGTGTCAGTCAACACTGACACATCTGCACACAGCGACCTCCATTCTTTTAGCTGCTTGTCTTTGTTTGTCTTGAAAAGGACAGTCAGGTTTTCTGAATGTGATGTGATGTTGTTCAGTTAAATGACATAGTTTGACATTTAAAAAAATTATTAGCTTTTGCACCAAAGCTAAATGAGAAAAGTCTTATGTCTATCTGCTAAATATAAATGTACAACCAGCAGCTGATTAGCTTAGCTTAGCATAAAGACTGGAAACAGAGGGAAGCTGCTAGCCTGCCTCTTCCCGACACCTTTAAATCTCACTAATTAGCACATTTTATCTTAGTTTGATCTGCACAAAAACACACGTGTGAGAAAAACAGGGGAGTTCAGTGCTTAATATTTCTGTTTAATCATGTGTTTGAAGCAGCAGCTCTGCAGTCAGAGTAATAACCTGCCTGTCTGTCTGCAGTCTTTGTTGTGCATACATAGAATAAGCTGATCTGAGTGAGTTTCTCTGAGTCATTTGTTTTTTATTTAAAAGTGAATGTGAAAACACTGAGGCAGAGATTGCTTTGAGTTAAGGAAACTGGTGAAACAGCAGCCACACAGGAAACCAGCAGCTGAAACAAACCTGCATTAGTGTGAACGTGCACATCTGCAGGAGTCCAGAGGGAGCACAGCTGCAAACGCACAGCTCACCTCTATGTGTGTGTGTATTCAGGTACAGAGAGGCTTTTGACAGGTTAATACCACAGGTATGCAGCACTGTGTCAACCTCTCAGTATGTGTGTGTGTGTTTGTGTGTGTAAAGGTCTAATTCCACACACAAATTCCTACATCCCTCTTTTGTCCAGCTTATGTTCAGCCGAGTAATTTTGTCTTTTTGTTTTTTGTCTCCTCCTCATTCAACTTTCTCTCTGTCTCTCTCTCTCTCTCTCTCTCTCTCTCCCTCAGGACCCAGCTGGTATCTTTGAGCTGGTTGAACTGGTTGGAAATGGCACCTATGGGCAGGTCTACAAGGTAAGAACCGATCATCTCTGCCACGTGTGTGAATCTTCCTCTTATGAACTTCATATAATGACATGCTGTACTGTAACGTCTCCTCGGTCACAAATCCAAATTATTTTATGATAAAAACTGTAAGGAGTCAGAGTTAAGTTTGAGGTTGATGATGTTTAGAGTTTGCAGCGGATTCATGTAATGAAGTGTGGTTGATTAATGTCACTAAGTAGTTATTTTCACATTATTAACTCCTTAATTATCCAATAAAACCTGCAAAATGGCAAAAGAAATCACGTAAATTATGAACCTTTCATGACTCAACTCACTAATAAATCCCCTAAATCATGTTCACATCAACGTTCAGTACATGTAACTTACAATTATTGATGAAAACATGACTTCACCTGGTTATTTTCACAACAGCACAGTCAATAATCTTTTCTACGATAGTAGAAAGACTGCTGCCTGCCTGTCTCTGTCTGGTCTGTATGTTCAAGCTTTGAGCTGCACACGAGCGTCTGAACACTGTGTTGTCAGCTGACTGCGAGATGTAAGAAGCCATAAATCTCCTCACTGAGCGTCGGGGTGTTTGTCAGTTCAACAGTAAAACGTAAAAATATTTGAGTTTTGCGAAACAAAATGGGACATTGACAATACTTTGCTATGATTAAACTTCTCTTGTTTTTTTGTTTTTTTAAAAAAATAAATTCTAAATACATCTGTAGATTGTGACACTGCTCTTCCTTTGGTCCTTAGCAACACGCTCGCAGAGTGTGAAGTTGATTCAGTGAGCGGGTGTCAGAGGATTCTGTCTCTATGCACAACTGAGAAGAAGCTCCGCCTGAAAATGGTTTCCAACATTTAGCAATGAACTCCAAAATTTTTCTCATGCCTCGTCATGCGCTTAAAGTTTGACACACTGCATTTTTACAGCTGCACATGACTCGGTCTGCTTCTGCAGCAAATCTGAACTCTGCTGTCGGACTGAGGAGCTGAAACTGAACTGGCTGGATTTGATTTTTGTGTTTTTGTAAAGGTGCATTTAAAATGTCATCATGTTAATGTAAATTAATTGTTCTGATTTAATCTGTTTGATTGCTTAGTCTGTATATTTAGGAATTTGTAATTATGGGAAAACACTTGTATTTTGTAACAGCAGTGACAAAAGTCAGTATTGTACTCGAGTATTCGCTCTGTCAGGGGCCACAGAAAACATCTCTGCATGTGTCACAGGTTGTTGCCCCCTCCCGTTCAATCATGACAAGCTTTGAAACTTTCTGATGGCTAGAAACAGGTTAGTTTTTGCCATGTTTTTTATAAAAAGTGCTTCTTGTGGAAGAATAAATGCAGACTAAATGGAGGAATGATGGACATTTCATCGGTCACCTGCTGTTTGCTGCTCATAAGATGTTTGAAAAATGTGACTTGTTGGCTCTGCAGGAAGTCACTTCATCTTTTTCCTCCTCCTCTGACTCCAAACAAATCACACAGTTTCATTTTGGACCAAATCTGAAGTTACTACTGACTTTGTCCTTTGTTAGACGGTGGAAGACGCCCACGGGTAACAACACAGCAGAGAGGCTGTGTGTGTGTGTGTGTGTGTGTTTCTCACTGCAATTAACACACTTACACACAGAGTTTCAGCACATTCGTTGTGGCTGCTTGATGTTCAGTATTGATCTGCTGTTTCAACAAGGTGAAGCCTCCTTTGGCAAAATGATTGATAGCACAAACTGTGGTCGATCACAGAGCATCGTGGGTAAATTAAGACCTTGCATTATAAAATAATAACAGGCAGCGGGGAATCCCTTAAAATAACCCTTCAATAATGCTCCCAAAAACCTGCCCCTTAAAACAATAGAACACAAAGGAAAGATACTATAAAAAGATTTTTTTTAACTCTAATAAGTGATAATTATAAATAAAGTACAAACTTGGGATATTATATAAGAAGCTCACAATGTTGCCCAGCCAAACAAAGGACAGAAATCTGAGAAAATATTTTAGATTTTCTATATTTTTGCACGTCAGCAGAGCTGCAGAACTCTCAAGGCTAAAACAGAAATTAACTGGATATAATTAACTGGCAGCATCTCCATTTTGCCTGTAATTAGTGCCAAATTACATCTTTTTTTTCCAGCAAACTTCATCAGAAATGTGCAATTACGTCATCTGCTTTCCAGGAAATGTTCATGATGCTGTGAGTCCTAAAATAAAGAATTAACGAATATTTCCCTCTGATGTGAAGCGGTGGAAAGTCAAAATATGTTGTCCTGGGTGGAAATAGTCATGTTGCAGTTGTGGCTGTGACATTTCTTGATCCTGAGCTGAGTATTATTCATTCGTCCTCTCTGCCAGCGTTTTCCAGCTGCTTTCAAATGGTTTTTCGTCCCTCGGGGCTGCTAACGCCTCCCCTCCCTGCTCCCACTTTCAGTCTCTTTCTCAGTTACAGACGATGAGCGAGCAGGAGAAAAGGAAGATGTGGCTGATGATGGAAGCCTGAATATTCTTTGAGAGCATTAAAACACATAAAATATATTTCATGTGTACATTTGACTGCAGGCATTTTGCTGCTGCTGTGGATGTTTTTCTAAGCAGCCTGTTTGCCGCTCTGAGGAATCAAACCTGCGACCTTCTGATGGCATTTGTTTTGTTTACTGTAGTTTCAGGTGTGTAAAAACACACCGTTAGGAGGCTGTGTTGACTGGCTTCGAGTTTTAACTCAATTTGATTAATCAGCGAATCTGTTATATTGACTGAACACAGAGACGCTCCTGTGACCTGCGAGCTTTTTGTCTCTGAACGTCTCTCTCACGTTGCCTCACTGTGCCAGAGTCGCTGTGTGACATATTTCCTCTCTGGGGTTAAATGAGGATGTAAATGCAGCAGTGTTAATAATTTCTTTTTGACATGGTGGCGGTCATGATTGGGTGAAATGTGGCAAAATTGAAATGAACAGTTTGTTCTTGTGTTTGTTGTGAGAATACAGACCTGATAACTCAATGGAATGTAAAAGTTTGACACATTAATCATCTTCATTTGTCAAATCTAAAAGATAAATAATTCCTCTGTTGGAGGTATGAAGGTGTCGTTGTCGCCTTCAAAGAACTGGTTTAAGAGCAACACCTCCTTCCTCATTCAGGCCTCGTGTTCATCACATCACTGTCAGCTGGGACACATAACACAAAACACACAAAGATCCAAAGCAAATACAACAACAGAAACGTGCTGCGATTGCAGCAGAAAGCCAAAACAAATACATTAAATTTAAGTAGTAATGGTTGTGCAGGAGAAATCCATCACATGAAGTTATGTGGGTCTTTAGTTTCAGTGGTTGGGATCATTGTTGCCTTCTTGTGTACTCAGGGATGGAGGTTTACTGCCTTGATTGAGCAATTTTTTCTGCTTGTATGTCACGATCGTGACATGTTATGAATCATCATATCCTCTAAATTTGGGCTTAATTACCTTGAACAGAAAACTTGTCTTGTTGTCAGATATATCAAAGTTTCCCAGTCAAAATGAGACCTTTAGATATTGAAATGAACACTGTGTACAAGTCAGAAGCTATTTACCATAACCTCTATGTGACATGAAGGCAGCTGAACTGTAAGGTGCTGCTTTCAGGGTGAAACAGCTGCAGCTAAAATGTCGACATTTGTATTGTCACACATTCTTATTTCAGAATGTGTGACAACACAACACATGGCCACATAAGTCCTCACATTCTAAAAATCCCAGTATCCTGTTGGTGTTTCACCTGGAAAAGGAGGCAAAGTTTGACTGAGATTCAGGGAAAACTAAGATCTCACATCCTGGTTTACCATTACAATAAATAATCACAATTCCAGTTAAAGATGTGATTCATTGGGCAACTCAAGACATGACATTCTACTGCCTGAGCTAATAATTATGCAGCAAAAACACAATGTAATGTTTCCCTTTTTAACCACTTCTGCCAAATATGGTGCGGTTTTCATTCTCATCACAATAACACATCAACACAGAATGACACTGGTCCTCCACATCTGTTATTTCAGAGCTGTGACAGAAACTCTGCTGTTTTTTCTCTCTCAGTCGGTTTCTGTATCTGTTTCAATGTGTCGGGGCTTGTGTTCAGGTGAAGAATGTGAGGCTTGTTGGAACGCGAGACCTGAGGTGTGTTTTTTACGCCTCAGGCTGCTTCTAAAGGAGATTCTGCCCTTTTCTATCTCCAGTCATCCTCCTCCTCCTCACCTGCCACCTCCCTCTGTTCTCGCTCTGTCGCTATCTTTATCTCTCTCCACATGTGTGGACTCAGGTGGTGTTTTAATACAGCTTCCTCATGCTATAATCTTTCTCTCTCTCTCACACCCACACTTACTGGGAGCTCTGTGTCACCTTTGGGAGATTGTCTGGCCGGCCGTCAGTGTCGGAAGAAGAAAGATAGCAGAACAAAGAGCCTCTGTGAGCCGGTATCTCATCCTCTCATCTCTGCTGTTTTATCTGCATCAGTTTTTATTGCTTCATCACGGGGGATCGCTGCCGTTTGTCCTGCAGTCACAGCAGCAGTTCACACACTTAACCTGAGCTGTGAGAAACACGTTTCCTGAGTTATCTAGATAACTCTGCCGAGTAAATCCCAGAATCCACACAAATGTGAAACACGGGCTGATGTGGAAACCCTGGTTTGTTTGAACAGCAAAACTATCTTGATCACTCAGCCAATCCTGGAAACAGCTCAGTCAAAGCAGTGACACAGTGAAAATCTGAACTCTGCGTCTTGTTTTAATCTCTGACAGAAGGTTGATACTCTTCACCTTTACAAAGTGTCACAGTAAATTCCTGTTTTACACCTTAAATTCCCTAATCAACAATTCAAAGTTGAAGTTCAGGACAGATTTAATGAAACATTCATCAGGTAAGATCCTTAATGGTAAATATTTTAACTCAGCAAATGCATACAGCAGAAAGATCATAAAACCCTGAATATGTTTGATAGAAACCAGTTTGTTTGATGTTTTGTGTCTCAGAATTTTAATACCTGGTGATTATATTTTTCTTGCTGACTGAGGTGGAAAAGGACACACATTCTTTACTGATGTGAACAGGAAAGAAGAAGTGCGAATTTGCAACAGCTGTGACCAGCAGCAAAAAATGTTGGGAGGCAAAATACTGTGTACTTGTGTGAATGTTAAATATTTCTTTAATAAATATTTAGGAAGAAACAAAGTGAAGAAATAAAATTACCTTCTGTAGTGATGCCTCCTTCAAGAGTCCGCGACTAATTGATGAGTTACAGAAGGGGGCAGGGCTTAAATGTAAGAGCGGGGCAATCCATGACCAATGAAAGTGTGTGTGTGTGTGTGTGTTCCTACAAAGTTTGGCCACGTTACATGAATCTGTTTCAAAGTTATGTGTCTTTTTGTCACAGGCCACTCCCACTACCACGCCCCCTTTTGCCAGTTGGCCTGAACACAAACACACACCTTTACACACACACACTTGAACTCCATGCCAAATTTCAGTCTTCTAGGAGTCTCACTCCTAAGAGTGGGGAGTTTTTGTGGACCAACCAACTGACAGAGCTGCTGATCGCAGCTATAAACAGACTTTTTTTTAACAAAAAAGCTAAACGTAGAAGTATAATTCAACTTCTTTACTCAAGTAAAAGAAATAAAGTACAAGTTGTGAAATGTACTCAAAGTATCAAAGTCAAAAGTTTCCCTCTGAAGAACATTTCTGTGCAAAGCTAACTGCAGCTCACGCCGTATTAATATAATGCAAAGACTGTCAGAGTTCAGAGGTCTCTTGTCTCTGCTTCATTTGTTCTTCTGTCTATATTTATTTTACTGATGCAAGTGTACAAATCGAGAGTTAAGTTAAGCTTTGCACAAATTCTCATATTTTCCTCCACCTCATCCTTGACCACCTGCCCGACATGTAAAGTAACTGCTGCTGCTGTGACATGACTGAGAGAGAGACACTGAAAACAAACAGAGGGAGAGAGAGAGAACAGGAGGAAAAGATGAAACAGGAAAATGTGAAATCAGAGACTTTCCGTACTCTGAGGTGGCTTTGGCCCGTCAGATACATTCAGTGTCTGATGCAACACAGAGTAACCAAGATGCTGTGTGTGCGTTTGCGTGTGTGTGTGTGTGTGAATCTGAGCAAATCACATGTGCAAGTGACCCAGAGTGTGAAATATCATGGCTTCCGCACACCCACACACACACGCA
>JAQFJA010000013.1:1630977-1647223 GCA_029874485.1 Naso brachycentron | reverse complement strand
CCTTCAACTTGTCGTGCACGAGGGTCTGCTCTCTCAGCGCAGCGTCACAGACACACTGGCTAACACGAGGAAGATTATAGGACATTTCAAACATTCTCCCTTGGCCTGTTCACGTCTGGAAGCTATCCAGATTGATCTGAATATGGAAGTGAAGTGCCTGCAGCAGGATGTGGAGGTTAGATGGAACAACATTAATGCATTGCCAAAGTATTGGATCGGGACTCGGTATGAACAAATACTCAAAATCGATTGACTCACACTCGGACTTGGGAGCAAAAAAATGTGATCAGGACGTCCCTAATTGACATCTTACCAGCAGCAACATTACAGCTTTCACTACAGTTTCAATTACAATGTCTGAATATTGTTTTGCAGGCATGAAAAGGATTTTTTTAAATCCACACCTGTATTCTGTGTCATTTTTCTGTTTACACCAAATAAAAATAAAATTTATAATGATATTAAATGAAAGACTCTGGTATTGATGGCCATTATCAAAGGCAAACGCAGTGTAGAAAGAGTGAGCTGACAGGGCAGGGTATCATTAAGAAAAATTTGATATCAGTACCGATATGATGCGATACCTTGACTTTGATATCGGTTTCTCAACAAAACTTTTTTCGATACCAATTTTATCTAATCTGTTTTAACAGAAGATTACATTACACACACATATGGTCGGCCCTGTCTCTGGGTGTAATCTGGTGTTTTTCCTGTAAAACACAAGTACAACGAATCAACTATAATGTTAGATTTGGCACAGGGAGCATGCTGCATGCATGTTGGCCCATTGATGTGGATGAGATTAACTCCTTTGGTCATTCGATACCAAATATTGATACCTGGCATTTTTCGATATTCAGTAGCATTGAGGCAGTTCTAGAGCAGCAGTGATTAACTGAATAATCAAGCGTTCAACAGGAAGTAATTGCCAACTATTTTGATAATTGATAAATCATTTCAGTCATTTTTCAAATGAAAAGGTTAAAAGAATTCCTGGTTTAGCCTCTTAAATGTGAGGATTTTCTTCTTTTTGTGTTATTTATGAGAATAAATGAGGAGTCTTTGTGTTTTTAGGCAGCTGTTTGGACAAAAGAAGCAATTTTGAAGATGTCCCACTGAGCACTGGAAAACTGACATGACCGTTTTTCACATTTTTTTTACAGTGACGGAATAAATGATTAATCAATTAATTGTAAAAATAATCATTAGATTAATTGATAATGAAATAATCGTTAGTTGCAGCCATTAGCAGCGCCAGTAACTCTGTCTTTGTGGACACGTTTACATGTGCGAGTCGCAGGAGTTCAGCGAGGAAGTTGTCACGCACGGGTTCAGGTAGAAGTTCATGCCACCTGTGAGGTTCCTCTTATTGATTGTTGAAGTTAAGAGAATCAGCTGTCATACTTAACATCCCCGCTCATACTTTCAGCTGTTTATGCTAAATCAAAGATCTTTTTCATTTACAGGTCGTCTGTGAGGAGTGCCAAAGCTTCTAGGTGGAGGAGTGGCAGACAGTGCCACCCAGGTGTGCAGAGTGGGACTGCATCCCGTCTCTGAATCAACAACCAGCTTCCTGAAGTGCTGCTGTCGCTGCCAGATGGACTGCGCACTCTGAGAGCAGAGCGAGCCAGGACAGAAATCAGCTGAGGAGAGGAGCCGGGGGCCAACGCTCACCGGAGCAGGAAAGGGAGGGATTTGTTCGGTAGGGAGAGGAGAGGACAAGGGGCTCCACAATGTCGTCAAACAGGACCCAGAACACCCACGGACTGAGACAGATTGGCCTGGACCAGATATGGGACGACCTGCGGGCTGGTATCCAGCAGGTGTACACACGGCAAAGCATGGCCAAGTCACGCTACATGGAACTCTACACGTATCCTGAGAGGTCGGAGAAGGTTGACGCTGTGATTAAAGTTTGAATGTTGGGTGATTTTTTTTTTTAGAGCTGAAGCGATAACTTGATTCATCTGTTAGCCGCTCAACAGAAAAGTATTGGCAACTTTTTTTTAAGTTAAATAATTTCAAACAAAACTCACTTACTTTTCCAAAATCTTATGTAATATTGAAGTGAACATATTTAGGCTTTGGAGTGATGAGGCAAACGCTTTGACTGTGTCAGCGTGAACGCTGAAATTTCAATACATATTTTTACCATTGTTTGAAAGTTTAGAGACTGAACAGTTGATCAGGAAAGTAATTGGCAATTTTGTTATCCACATGCAAGTCCAGTATTTTAGAACAAAATGTAAACAATATATATCATATTTTCATGTACTACACATTCTCTCTAATTTATGACCCTTTAGCTCTTGCATCCTACAGTTTACTTGTGAGATGATCGGTGTGAGGATTTTTAAAAATTAAGTTTAGTGATAGTTACCTTACAGTGGAAAATATTTGCTTATATTTTGTCTGTTTAGTCCACCCCCCCTCACTGTGTGTGGTATGTGTGTGCGTAAAGTGAACTTTCATTGGCACTGACTTGTTACTTCCTTCTTTCCAAACCAAAACCTGCTTTGTAGCTGTTTGTCCAGGTAATGAGTTACAGCAAAATAATACCCACTGGGCCGGAGTCCCAATCTTGTGCTCCACAAAACTCCACAAAATTCCACAAAAGAATTCATTGAGATTGAAAATAGTTAAAACAGAGGTTCTTAGGAAAATGCAGTTTGTGAACTTTTGGATTTTTCAGTCACTGAATTAATTCCCCTTTAAACATGCAGACATAAAACACAGTGTGCATGATGTGTGTGTCACATATCGAAGAGATGATTTTTTCTCAGGGCTCATTTTGTTGTTTGACAACCTCATTCCTTCTCATTCACCTCTCCAGCTCTTAAGGATGTCATCTTTTCCCTGAAATGTGAAATGCATCCAGCCATGTAAGCTCATCCAGTCAGGCAGAAAGAACAGTACTCATACAGACTATATATTAAAGAAAGAATATGTGGATGACATATTTGTCTTCCAGAGCTTTTTGGTCCAAATCTGCATCAGTCTGTGATGCATAGTGTCTGTCTGTCTGTCTGTCTGTCTGTCTGTTTACTCCTTAACCCTTCCCTCAGACATGTATATAATTATTGCACCAGCGTCCACCAGTCGAGCCAGGGCAGGGGCTCTGTGCCTCCAGCCAAGCCCTCCAAAAAGTCCACCACTCCGGGCGGGGCTCAGTTTGTAGGCCTGGAGCTCTACAAGCGACTCAAGGAGTTCCTGAAGAACTATTTAACCAGCCTGCTCAAGGTGAGCTCCCACACTGCAGCCGTCATCATCACTGGGATGTTAAGGCTTCTGTATCTGTGTCATTTCTGGATCGTCACAAATGAAATATCTGCATTTCACCAATACTCCCTTCCTGTTTGTACTCTGTCTTTCTCTTGCCCATTCTTGGTTTTCACTGCAGGATGGTGAGGATCTAATGGATGAGTGTGTGTTGAAGTTTTACACCCAGCAGTGGGAGGATTACCGTTTCTCTAGTAAGGTCCTCAATGGGATCTGTGCCTACCTCAACCGCCACTGGGTCAGAAGAGAGTGTGATGAGGGACGCAAGGGAATATATGAGATATATTCGGTACGTATTACAGCTGCAGGGACGTCTGGTTTGCTGTCAGCACGTAAATGCTTTTGGGGAATACTGTGAACATTTGAGGTTACAGGAACAATGAAGGTGTGTTTGGGTCTTAACATGAGTTTTTAGCATTCTAATGGAAATGCTTAAACAGGTTCAGTTCTGTTTTGTGTAGTTAATAAGCATGGAAATTCAAAGTTACAATGAGAACTACAACTGCAGAACTCAAGCTAAGCTGCTATGAACATTTGCTGTTTTCCTTCCTGAAGGACAAACAAGCCAACATGTTAGTCTCTTAAATGTCACAGCACAACTTAAAGAGGAAGTGTGCAACATATGGCCTTAATATATATTTAAAGTGTTATAAAAAAAATCCACAAACTTCATCAAAATATGAAGAAGTAACAGTTCCAATGTCATGTCAAAGACGTCAGTGTATCG
The DNA here is from genome assembly GCA_029874485.1 of Naso brachycentron. Lineage (NCBI taxonomy): Eukaryota > Metazoa > Chordata > Actinopteri > Acanthuriformes > Acanthuridae > Naso > Naso brachycentron. Next base: position 1,643,214 of record JAQFJA010000013.1, on the reverse strand, counting down.
TGTTGCAGAGATATCTGTTGATGTTAGCATGCTAACTGGATAGCCTCAGCTCAGCCTACCTTGAGCTTAATTTCCTTGTTAACTCATCATAAAACAAACTTTATTCAAACTGGACAGAAACAAAAGAAAAGAAGACTCACCCAAACTTTCTGGGTTTGTCTCTCCTCTACTCCAGTAATCACTAACTGTGGTTTGGTCGGATTAAAACATTGTTAATGGCATTAGACGACCTTCATCTTTCCTCTCTGATACGCTGCCCCCTTTTTGTTTTTACACATTTAAGTAGTGTCACAACCAGACAAAAATAAAAAGAATAGCTTAATAAGGGTTGATCCATCAAAAAGCTGGGTCTGTTATTTCTGCATTAGCTGATGAGCGTCTTCCAAGGATGTGTGGGGTAACAGAATTATTCGTGATTATGTAAACACAAACTTGAGGAACAGATGAGACTTCAAAATAAGAGTTGTGTGTCTTCTGCATGTTATGCCTTTAAAAGCTGAAGCCCTCCCAATATTTTATGGTCTAAACTCATCATAAAACCCCTTCGCTTCAAGTTTGCATTGATGCAGCAGCACCTTCAAGAAATCCTGATGAAAAAGATTTTCTAGAAGTTCAGAGTGAAGTTTTTGTGATTTTCAGGTTTGACGAGTTTCCTGCCCACATAAAGCACTTAAGGCAAATTTAAAGTTCATCTCTCGACACATTTTATGAGTGCCACGTACTTGAACAGTTTTGTTCTGTCAAGGACATCGTCATATTTTGCCTATTTTGCCTATTTTGATGTGTTTAGGTGTTGTTAATGTGGCTTTGGAGATAGTTTTAACTTAACTTCCTCATTGATATTCTGTTGTTTGTGTCAAATATGGTTACCATAGAGACAAATGAAGTCTTTCTGCAAAGCATTAATTGAAAACGTCGCACTACTCTTTCATTCCCTATCAACGAAGCATAAATTGGTCTTTGACGTTGAAGTTATGTCATTATAAACTCGTTTAATTTAATTTCCAAGCATTCTGGGGTTTTACAGATCAGACTGATTTTTTTTAAAAAAAAGCAGTGCCGTGAACTGGCCGCTGAAAGTCTGACACAGATGATTTGTGTTCACACACCCCGCTCGCCCGGTTTGCATGTCAAGCCTAAGGTCTTGACCTGTTTGTTAACCCTCTCATTGTTGTCTCCTCTTCATCACTGCTGCTTCCTCCCAGCTGGCACTTGTGACCTGGAGGGAGTGTTTATTCCGACCCCTCAACAAACAGGTTTGTTTTTTTCCTATTATGTGTGAGAAACAACAAAGCAGAACATTCTAGAGATTAAAGAAATGCCAACGTTAAAGAATATTCTGTGGTGTATCCTTCATTCACCAACTTTATTTCTGACATTGTACAAATCATGGTAATAATAATGTGACTGTTTTTCAGGTAACAAACGCTGTGCTAAAGCTGATAGAGAGAGAGAGGAATGGGGAGACCATTAACACCAGACTGATCAGCGGTGTGGTCCAGTCTTATGGTAGGTCGACAAGTACAAAGCTGGACTCACAGCTGTGCATCTCGCTGTCATGATCACAGTTAAACGCCTCACAGAAATCCAGATGATCAGTTATTTTACTGCTGTTGGTATTTGAAGGAAATATCCTGAAAAAAAACAAAAAACAAAAATTCTTCATGTTTGGATCTCTGAGCTTTTACTTCAACCAACCATCTCGCCTCTAACGTAACTGTTTAAAGGATATATCTGATCTCATTAGTCTACACACACACACACACACACACACACGCACACACACACACACACACACACACACATCTTTACCTTCATGCATAAAACAAGCTGTGTGGTTTGGAAGACCAGTTTCAGCCCTTCTGCCTTGTAACTTGTTAGGGTCTTTAATTCTGCTTTCTCCAGCTGTGGTCATGAATAAACCTCCGTCCACAGCCGTCAGTCAATGGAGGACATTTATGGCAGGTTTGATTTTGGGCCAATACTTTTCAGATAGATCTGAGTAAATGTAATCGGAAGATTTCTTTTCATGTGGAACATCTGCAGGAATGACTAAGAAATCAGTACAGGTATCTGGTGTATAATTAACATGTATTTAGAGAAGCAACTTTTTACTGAGATGACTATGATTCTATAAACTGAAAACATTGAGTTATTCACCTGAACACCTCAGCTGATGTTCAGATCTCTAAGTGACATGAAATTGTTCAACATGCCCAAGCTGAAGGCTGAATCATGTCCAGTAATTGTGAAGGCAGATTAACGAGGTTTATGGTGTGGTTTTTCTGAATGAAGTCACAGCGATGAGTTCACCTCACTCACCTGCTCGTGTGTCTCTCGTCTCCTCCCTCTTCAGTTGAGCTCGGTCTGAACGAGGAGGACGCCTTTGCCAAAGGTCCCACGCTGTCTGTGTACAAAGAGTACTTTGAATGTCAGTTCCTCACTGACACAGAACGTTTCTACACGCGTGAGAGCACCGAGTTCCTGCAGCAGAACCCCGTCACCGAGTACATGAAAAAGGTAGACCACCTCAACGCTTCTGCTACGTACAGTTTTAAATGAATGAATGAATTAACACACGCACACCAAGTTAGTTGGTTTGCTACTTTCAGAATGTGTCCTTGGGCCAAACTTTAAGCTGTGTGTTACTGTGATGATCCTTTCATACTAAAGAAGTGTTTGTCTTGGGTGTGTTTCTCAGGCGGAGGCTCGTCTTCTGGAGGAACAGCGGCGTGTGCAGGTTTACCTCCATGAATCCACCCAGGATGAGCTGGCCAGGAAGTGTGAGCAGGTCCTCATAGAGAAACACCTGGAGATCTTCCACACTGAGTTTCAGAACCTTCTGGATGCAGACAAGAATGAAGGTAAACATGCCGGTTTATTGGAGTGAATGCAATGTCATGTTGTTGCTGCGTTCTCTGCAGCTGATGGAGCTCAGACTGATGTCAGAACTTCAATTGATCGTCATTCAGACACATTAAGACCAAAGAATCTGCTTAATTGTGTGAAATTAAAGCTAAAACTTCGTTGATATCAGAATCCTTTCATTCCTCCCTTAAAATTTCATTAGATCCAGGAAATAATGTGTAATATTGATATTTTGGACCTGCAAAAAAACAATCATCAAATTTTTCTCTATAGCTAATGTTTCAAATTATTTAGCCACATATTCTTGCTCAACGAGGGCATCACATTTAATTTATTTTGTACTTTTCTGTTTCTTTTCCCTGCTGATGTAACTTTCATCACTCTGTGTCTCCTCTCAGACCTCGGCCGCATGTACAACCTGGTGTCACGAATCACAGATGGTCTCGGTGAGCTGAAGAAACTTCTAGAGACTCACATCCACAACCAGGGCCTGGCTGCCATCGAGAAGTGTGGAGAGGCTGCGCTCAACGTAAGGACCATTCTCACTTGTTAATTTTGTTGATCCAAACTTTTTTCAGTGTGGACAGTTTGCTTGTTTGCAGTTAACAAGAAGAAAAGGAGGCATCACACAAGAATGTTAAAGGAGCATACCATTTTTTTTAAACTTTTAACCATCAGCAGAGATCGTCTCCATCTTCTCCAAATGTTCAAATGTGACCATGTGTTACTTTAGTAGATGTCAGGCTGCATTTTAAAAGCCCATTCACTGCCATTCATGTTGAAACAGGATATGGAAACACTATAGGACAGGTGAAAGTTGCTAGCTGTAGGTAATTCACCCTTCTAAAGAGAACGTCTGTGTTTACTTGGTCAAAAACTGCTGAGGGAAGGAGAGAGAGAAGGAGAGAGAGAGACAGAGACAGAGAGAGAGACACACACAGAGAGAGACAGAAAGAGAGACAGAGAAGGAGACAGAGAGAGAGAGAAGGAGACAGAGAGAGAGAGAAGGAGAGAGAGACAGAGAGAGAGAGAAGGAGAGAGAGAGAGAGAGAAGGAGAGAAGGAGACAGAGAGAGAAGGAGACAGAGAGACAGAGAGAGAAGGAGACAGAGAGAAGGAGAGAAGGAGAGAAGGAGAGGAGCCGGGAGCCATTGAGACCAAAGTTATTATGCCTGGAAAAATAGTTCGGTGCAAGTGCTGCCTTCCAGCTGGAATATTGCAGGCACAGTCTGAACTAGCAATTTGCTGTTTACATTCGTCTTCAGGACGGGCTCCTTTACACCATGTAGTTTTAATCCAGATCTCACTGTGACACTTGCTCCTGGATTTCAAGCTTCAAGATCAAGTCTGCCTGTGTCAGTGTCCGAAATTTGCTGCTCTGAATATGCTGGTACTGTTGTGAAAGCCGACAGATCTGTAGATACCACATGACTGAGCTTTTCAATCATACATGACTACATAAGATGAATCTGGCATGTATGGAAGCAAAGACTGGACATAAGCAATTAAGAATTATTTGGCACACTGAAAGATGAATTTTTTTAATCGTAAACACTATTAAGCACATTTTCAGCTACTTTCTGTACCATTTATTGAATATGGACACAATGTAAACCAACACTATGTCTCATAGATAAAGCAATTTTTGTAAAAATGGGTGGGGTTTATGCAAAGCATGTGGCCGATGTCGACAAAGAACAATGACATGTGGGAATGCTGGGATGCTTCTGTAAGGTTTGAATCACATTAAAACAATATAATCCGTAAATCGAGTCAACCAAGCCTGGTGGAAACAATGTCATCTTGGAAGAGAAAGTGTTGGAACAAACAGCTGCAATGTTATGATAAACATGTTGTGTTTTTGCTTCCTGTGTGCTCAGAGCCGACCCTGATTGAAGATGATGAGGACAAAGAGGAGCCAGCTCCTCTCTCGGCTCCCAAACCAGCTGCTGTTCCAGTGGCACAGTCTGCCATCGACCTCACAGCCGAGTTCCTGCATCCTCTGCTCAACCCCGAGAACGTCGCCAACCTGGTGAGCAGCAGTGGATTTTTGTTCTTCTGTTTGTGCCTCAACTAGGAATGTAACAGTATCAGAGACTCACGGTATGATAATACTTTGGTATCAAGTTTTTATTGCAGTATTTAAAAATTTTAAAAAAAGACAAATCAAGACATTGAAAAAATGACGCTTGTATCCTTTTAAAAAGTTTTTTGTTTTTTTTTCAAACTTACATGGCTTTGTTTCCTGTACAAGCACGTGCAAATAATTGTCACATTTAATGTCCTAATCACGGAGCAATGCAGATTTACAAATGACCCATCTCATAATGTCACCCCGTCACAAGTTAACTGTCTGCTGTGACTGTCAAAGTCATTTCATACCAGTAACGTCTTCATGGCCATTTCATGAGCTGAACGAGCGTCTGTCTTTGTTTTCTTCTTCTCCTGTGAGCTGACTGAGTGTGTTTGTCTGCAGAGACAAAAAAGTTTTTCACACACGGTTCAGCAGGTTTCTCGCTGGCGGACTTTTGTTTGTCTTTCTTTTCACAGCAACACACTGCCACTGCAGAGAAAGTGAAACTAAACTCATTCAAACCCGGCTCATTCTTTTATTTCCTCAACACGTGAGTTTAACTCGACACAGAAGTTTGAGAGGAGGCTTTATACGTACGATCTCCTTCACTGCAGTCTGCCTCTGTCTTGTTTCAACAAAAGGTGTCCGTGATTCAGATTGTTTTCCATCCTCAGCATATGATGAGGAAACAGTCGCAATGGTCGATGGTCTCTGTAGTTCCCAGTTCCCTCTGCTCTGCTTCACTGCAGCTGAAACAAAACTACACTTTTTTCCCGGAAAACCTATCGTTTGATACTGTCACCCTTTGACAACGGTACCGAGACACTTTTGCTCCTGCGATACTGCAAAATTAACGATCCTGTTACATCCCTAGTCTCCTCTTCAGGTCTGACTGTGTGACAGCTCAGCTCATGTCTCTGTCTGACTGTTCAGGTGCTCATCAGCATGGTGTATCTGCCTGATGTCATGCCAGCGTCCTTCCAGGCCACATACACACCTGTGGAGTCAGCAGGCACTGATGCCCAAATCAAACATCTGGCCAGACTGATGGCCACTCAGATGACTGCAGCTGGAATTGGTCCAGGTTAGTTTGAGCACGAAAAGGCCTAAAAATCGTGTTTTTGACAGAAATCAATCATTAGACACTTTCAGAAACACGTTCATTTGCTTTTTTGTTGTTAGCTGAGAACATTCACCACTGTCACATCTGTCTATTCATAAGTTTAAAAAAAGAAGAACAAGCAATTTTTTGTGTAAAGTGAAAATTGATTATTATTATTATTTACTTTTTTTGATTATTAATATTGGTCTGATAAAAAAAAAATCCTATTAAAAAACACAATATCTCAGGACTTGAGCAGTGCAAAGCCAGACAGGATGAAGCGGGTAAAGAAGATGAAATCGAGGATGACATGGCCATTAAAGACCAGCTCATTAAGCGCAAAAATCCAGCTGTGATGATGGGACAAGCGATCTCTGTGGTGGGAGGCTACACAGAAAAGACTCCAGCCACAGAGGCTCCTCCCACCACCGTCAAGAGGCTTCCTGAGCCCATCCTCCCTACGACACAAACCAAGTGAGCGCCAACACAAAAACATGGCAGGAGTTTTGTGAGCTGCTTTGTGTGAGGCCGATGTGTCACCTGCATGATGTCGTTCTGTCACAGATTGGCCGGAGCGAGCGGGAGGAAAAAAGTGTTTCGCCTGTCAGATGTGGTCCAGCCTTTATCCGACTCCCAGATTGAAAAGTTAACATCCAAAGCAGTGAAGCGCATCCTGCACTCGGAGAAGGCGATCGCTCAGAGTGGCATGTCCCACGTAAGTGATCGCTCAGTGGTTAATTTCTCATTTTCTTCATAAAAACTGAGCAGGTTTAATAAGCACAAAGTGTTGGAAGATAACTGCGCTGAGTCTGTGCTTCAGGTCAGAGTGAAGCTCGTCTCCAGACTTGTGACGCAGTTCGAAGGGATGATGAAAGAAGACGTGCTGGAATTCATTCTGGAAGACATCAGGACGAGGAGCGACCTGGCTTTTTCTCTCCTCTTTCAAGAGTACAATAACTACCTGAGCCAGCTGCCGTCTGGGCTGCTGGACAGCTACGATCACTGTCTGTACACTCTGCTGTCAGGCCTGCAGGAGAAACCCGAGCAGAGGGACGGGTGAGAAGAAACACTCCCCATTCTCACCTTTGTCTCTGTAGCTCTTTCTTAAACGTGATGGAGACGGAGACGGGCAGAGAGCAGGTCACATTTAATGTCACATTTTGTCTCTTTCAGACTTTTCACCAAACTGGTCCTGGAGGCTCCAGTTATAACAGAATCAGCGCTGGAAGTAATACGACGTTACTGTGAGGACGAGGTGGGTGACATGATGAAGACGCAGCTGTCGTACTGAGCTGCTTCCCCATTTGTCCACTCAACTGTTGGACAGATAATAGCAAAATAACAATAATTAACTAAAAATTAGTTATATTTCTGAAAAATAAAAAATAATTCCACTTGATTAGAGGTAAAGAAGTATAAAACATTGATAGAATGCCATAATGTAAAAGTAATTAAAGTAAAACCTACTTGAAAATGATCAAAATAAGGTAAAATAAGGACTAAAGTTTAAATAAAGAAAATTTGAAACACAGGATGAAAAATAAAACTTATCTTAATAAAATTTAACAAATTTTTTTTTTTTTACATAGAATTAGGAGTGATTTGTATTTCTGCGTTCAAACTGCCTGAATTAGTGCCTTGTTTTTTAGCACGTCAAACTTTATGTGAATGTATTTTTTAGAGATGTACAAATGCCAGTTTTTCCTAATATCATTCCGATAAACAAACTTGTGTATCAGCCAATACCGAGTACTGATCTGATACCGGCGCATAAAAAACAATTCAGTACACATCTTCTTTGACTTTCCAGTGGTAAATATCGCCAAATGCAGACATTTTGTTTGCTCTGTCGGCTCTCTCAGTTCTTCTTGGAAACTCTTACGAATAGCAGTTACCAGTGGCAGCGCAGCACAGCTTCCTGCGTGCAGTTTTAGAGCAGCAAAGAAAACTTGATCTTAGGTTTGTAACATCCATCGGAGCTAACCGAGCGAATTGGAAAGTAGCTGAGCGTTGTTTCACAGCTTGTAAAGTACACGGTATCTGATCGGTGCACAGACTGGCGTACTCACCAGTACTGATACCAGCTTTTTTGGGGGTATCGGCTATGTTTTCCAATACTGGTATCGGTATCGGAACAATACTAGTTTTCTCACTTACAACGATAAGTAGTTGTAAAGGTTACTAGAGTTCATTCTCTGACGTTCTGCTCATGTGTATTGTGTCAGCAGCGTGTCTTCAGATGATGGTGGATCACAGCAGGAAGCAGCAGGAGAACGAGAGATTTTCAGTCGGCGTTTGCGCTCCACACAGATTGAATCGAGGCCTTGAACTGAATGTTTGTGTAGTTCAGTGTGTCGAGCTTTTCCACTGTTTGACCTCCTCTGCCACTGCACAGAAATAGATATTTTGTTTTTCCTCTATTTTTGGCACAAAAAAAGTTACTATATTGATTTCCAGTATTTGAATCGTGTCATCTTGTATCTCTAAATGTGTCCATATCGTTCTTGTATGGTATTGCCAAACATGTATCATAAGTTGCATCGTGTTGTTGAAACACATCGTTACACCCTTACATAAAATGCATAAAATCATGTCAAATACAACATTTTAATGGATGTGCAGCAATTTGTGGCAAAGCACAATCAAGAGTTTTAGGTCTGCGTCAGGAACATCACAGCTGACTAAAGGCTACATTGAGGAGTTACGATTTTATCTGTCCTCGAAGAATGTTGAGAAAACTGGCGTCTTTACTCTGTGATCTTTGTTTCAGTCTCGGGTGTATTTAGGAATGACGACTCTGAAGGAGCTCATCGTCAAACGGCCCTCGAGGCAGTTTCAGTATCTACACGTCCTGCTGGATCTCAGCTCGCATGAAAAAGAGAAGGTGAGAACATTTGTGCTCCATATTTTATTAAGGCGTTACTCACTCTGCTGACCTGACTGGTTGTCATGGTTTTATTTCAGGTGCGGACCACCGCCTTGTCTTTTCTGAAGCGCATGTATGAGAGAGACCAGCTGAGAGACTACATCGAGAAGTTTGCCCTGAACTACATGCAGCTTCTGGTTCACCCAAACCCTCCGTCTCTGCTCTTTGGAGCCGACAAAGACACAGGTGGGAAATACATGTGGATGATTGAAAGTGATACCTCGTTTGGACTGAAGGTGTCACTCATCTTACATCACCTTTTTACAACCAGTTTGGACCATGGCTGTTTTTTGTGAGCTCTCCATTCATTTACACTGAAGCCTGAAGCGGTCATGGATTCTTAGATTTTATTTCCTTTGTTTTCTCTCCATTTGAGTTAATTATCTTGTGATCTTGAGAAACAAAAGGCAGTTTTCTCAAGAAAGCAAGATTATTTATTAACTTTTTAAAATAAGTTCATTTATTTATTTATTTCAGAATTATTAACATCCTGCTAAACCCAGGTTGCTTCCGTAATCAAATGGACTGTCATGTATGAGGTTTGGTCACATCGGCCCAAACAGCACATTAAGCATCATGAATAAACAGGCTACAGGTAGAGTGAGCATTCAGTGTGGAATACAGGAAACAGTGCAGCATGTATTTTTACTTTGTCCAGCGTATCAACAAGAGAGACAGACACTAAGGGCCTGATTTACTAAACGTTTGCGTGTGTAAAAACGTGCAAACTTGGTCTCACATGCAAACAAATGTGCAAACTGATCCACTGAGAGTGCGCACTGAGGATTGCGTCTTTCAGATGAGCAAGACAGCACGCGCTGTCAATTCAGAACCTTTGCCTTAATGAATATGCAACGTGAGGTGTTTTTACCCGAGTGTACAAAATGCAAATACATTAATTTAGCACAAGCATTGTGATTTATCAAGCCTGAAAGTGACTTCAGTGGCTGCAGTTTGCATCTGAATTTAATGTTTGAAAAGGAGATTTTAATCATCGCTGTGTTTCACACAGACAGCTGCTGTTAAAGGGGAAATGAGGAGGCATGGGCGAAATGACAGGACGCATAGAGAACGTGTTTCTACCCCTCGTGTCAACATTTTTAGCATGACAGAAAATTAAGTGGCCTACATATTACCTATTCAGAAATGCAATTTTGGGGTTTCTGGATGAGCTCGAGCTGATTAGGAGGCTCGTATGAGACGCTCTGTGGACTCAGACGAGGTCATTTGTGCTTTGTAAAATTATTCCTCACAACATGAATGAAAAACATGATTTAGGATAACAATTATATGATTAAATAAAATTTATGTTATCATATGCATTTTTGTTATCTTAATTCATCGAAATGTAATTTTCATTTATTCCTTTGTTTTGAGAACGGCTTTTATCTGTCTTTGCACATGAACAAACGAAACACAGCATCACAGCCACTGTAGCCTGAAGAAAGTTAAATCCATATTTGTCCTCCTGTTACTCTTTTCTTTCCCACAGTCGGCTCATCTCTCCTCATGGCGCTTCTCTCCTCCCTCTCCATTTCATTTTGCGTTTGCGCTGCTCATTCTCTGAATTCTCCATGGCAGCAACCACAGAAACACACCAAACCCTCATTTAAATGTTTGCATCTGTCGTCAGTCGTGCAAGTATTCTTAGTAGATCACTCGCAAAACATTCACCAACAAAACGTGCAATACGTTAGAGTGCACACACAATGTAGTGCTCTGTGTTTGGGATCTTAGTAAATCAGGCCTTAAGATAGAACCAGAGACAGACTGTTGCACGCTGAAGAATGCCCTGAACATGAATGTAGTTATTAACTGAGCCTGTTGTCCCTGTTAGTTTTGTGCTTCACTCAGCATGTCACTCACTTGTCATTTGATCAAGGACAAAAGCCTGGGATCGACCTCATTTATTATGAAAGCCAGCTAAATATGAATAAATAAATTTTAAAAAGTTCATAAATTTTCTTACTATCTTAAGAAAATGGTCTTTTGTTTTCTCAAGATCACGAGACAACGAGCTTTGTTATCCCGAGATAACGAGATAATTTAACTCGTGTCGTGATCTCAAGAAAACACAGGAAATAAAATCTGTGAATCTGTGACCGCTGAGGGCTCACACATTTAAGCAGCGCTGCACCTCACAGCGACATAGTGCATTTACTGTGAAACACAAAGGAACTTGAGTGAAGATGTGGTCAGATTGTTGTATGGGACACTGGTAGTTCTTCACATTAGTGTGCGGTCACTGTGCTGTCAGCGGCCTTGTCGTGCCTGATTTTCCTTTGCTGCTAATGTCCTTCCAGCGATAGTGTTGTGGAGGGAGGAAATACAAACAAGCAGCTTCCCCGTCTCAGTTCTCTGTTGTAACGTGGCTGTGTTGTGTTTGTTGGGACAGAGGTTGCTGCCCCCTGGACTGAAGAGACAGTGAGACAGTGTCTGTTCCTCTACTTGTCCCTGCTGCCTCTGAACCACCGGCTGGTCCACGAGCTGGCGTCTGTCTACACAGAGGCCATCGCTGACATCAAGCGCAGCGTACTTCGAGCAATAGAGCAGCCTGTAAGTAAGCACTGCTCTGTGTAAGCGTGTCTTCACTAACACTCATTCAACTTTTAGAGAGAGCTCCATTTTTTGTTCTTCTTAGAGAACAAAGTGAAATTAATTAGGCGGTCCTCTGCCAAGGAGGTTCGGTTTTCAGCAGATGATATCATGAATCTGTCACTATAAAGAGAGGATGATGTTATCTGCCAGCAGCGGTTATGCAGGCCTGGAAAGCTGAGCATGACAAAATCTGGACTGTTGGATCACACTGTGTATTCATCTCTTTCTTTGTGTGTTTTTCACTGGTTTAACCACAAGAGAAGGTAAAAGAGAGTAAACAAAAGATGGTGCAACTTAAAAAGTGAATAAAGCTGAGCAAACACACCTGCAGCCTCCAACATGTTGCGTCATGTCATTGCTTATAAAATAACAAATTTTGTAGTCATGATTTGTGAGAGAACAGATTGGCTCTCATTAATGAACCGATGGTAAAAACCTGTAAGGATCAGAACACAGCGATGATCTTACGATAGGGTTCAGGTGTGATTAAGGAAATGTTAACAGCATTTTCAAAAGTGGCTTTATAGGAGCACAGAAATATGCTGTCCTCAAAGATCTCTGAAGCAGTGAGGCAGCGTTGCTGTAGACGGTCAAACTCCAGCTGAGGTTTAAACAAACTTTATTGGCTAATAAATAGACCTAAATGAATAGAAAAAAGCAATTGACTTAA
>JAQFJA010000013.1:1595787-1608491 GCA_029874485.1 Naso brachycentron | reverse complement strand
CAGGAAACAGGGCAGAGAGAGGGGGAATGACATGCAGCAAAGGGCCACAGGTGGAATCGAACCCGGGTCTGCTGCGCAAGGACACAGCCTCTGTACATGGGGCGCTTGCTCTACCGACTGAGCCACCGCGCGCCCCTTTAAGCAGCTGTTAAAAGTTCTCACACACACACACACACGCACACACACCATGAAGTTCTGCTGCAGTGGAGACCACGAGTACATGACGGGCACCGAGGCGACAGCGTTGAGAGTCTTCAGGGGGATGACCTGTCTGGGGAACTCAGAGAAACCGCTGTCCACTGTGCACTGCACATACAGCAGAGAAGACCAACAGTCAGAACATTTTCTCTACACCATCACTGAGACTTTGCTCACATGTGAATTTACAAAGAACAGCATTAATGTGCCAACCTCTCGGGTGCCTCTGAGGGAGCCGACAGACGTCATGATGTGGACCGGTTGGATTCGCCTGGTCTTCCACTCCTGGTTCAAAATGTCTGTTCGCTCCATGATTTTCTGACGGTTGGTGTTGAACATGCTCTGAAGAGTCAAGAGAGAATTTAATTAACTGAATTAGCGCAAAAGACAAGAAACATATCATTCAAAATGTGCCATCATTTGACAGATGCAGATGTTTGATTGTCCACACTAACTCACAGACAGGTCAAAGCTTTATTAATGACTCTGACATCTGAATTGTGATCAATGTTTGTTTGCTGTGTTGGTTGGAGGAGCAGAGCGGAGGGACTGACACTGGCAGGCAAAACTTTATTGAAAAACTAAGAGCATTGAAAGGAGAAATTTAAAACCAGTCAATTTACAAATTTGGATTTTTAAAAACTCAATTCTTGATCTGAGTCCTCTGCAGGCCTTTCCAACTGTAACATGTCCTCTGTGATTTTTGACCTCCTGAACAGATAAGTTAAAAACATGAGAACAAACATCACAGGGACAAAAAGCTGCGGACGTTAAGAGGAAATGAGCGGGCGAGCGATGCTGGCATGAAAACTTGATATTTCCTGTTGCAACTTTTTATGATTGAATTCTTCTACAAGAGACAACTGTACAGAGTTTACTGTCAAGTCTCTACATCACTGACTGTCACTCACTTGTAGCTCAGCTTAGATTAGTTTTAACCAATCTTTACTGTTAGAGGCTGGTCTAAATGTAAATTCAGATTAAGAATTAACTCATCAGCCAACATCAGCCTCTAAACCGACATGGACGAGAGGTCTTTTAAATGTTCAAAGAAAACACCGGAAGTTTAACATCTAATTTTCATTTCAACATTGCAAACTCCATTATCTGCCAATGAAGATCATGCGCTGAAAGCTCCAGAGCGATTCTTAATCCTGTTGTGAAGATTGTTGTCACATCATATTCCACATTTGGACATTTTGGTAGAGCCGTTTTACACATGGAAACATGAAGAGCTGCAAAAGTTCATTGCAGTTTTGACAAACCTTTAAAATGGCTAATTGCCTTTGGCTGTTGTGAACATTGTGAGAGGAGCATGGATCAGTGCCATCGTGCAATGAGGGAGGAAACAGTCGACAAGTTAACCAACAGCCTCCTGTATCCTCAAAGGCAACCGTGTCTTTATAAATTAAAACAGAGGAATGAAAAAAACTGACATTTTACAGCCTCGTAAACTCTGCTGCATTAATCTGAACTGGTTACAGAAGCCTAGAATCCAAAAAGCTATTAGCCCTTTTCACTATTATACCATCTTCTTTGATGGAAAACTACATGAGTTAACACTAACAGCCTAAGCATATACAAGGGTTGATCATTAAGTTTGTAGCCTGAAGTAGAAAGAGTTGAGGAGCTTCTCTTTAGCAGCTTTAGCTAAAAGATGCTCTAGTTGAGTGTTTGTCATCCTCCAGCTGGTTTTCTGTGAATATCTGCTCCATGTGACGGTCTGTGTGGACAAACCTTGACCTCATCAGCCCGTCTGAAGCGTTTGAGCTGTCGAAGCCTCATGTACTCAGACTTTACTCTCCTCTTCCAGCAGGCAGGACCCTTCTCTGAGCGCTTCCCTGTCAGCACCATGGTCAACCTGCAGCCAACAGAAAACGCATCAAGTTTACTGAACACTGAATGCTTTCAAATCTCATATTGTCTTTTCCAGGATTCAGTTTTTGATTTGATTGTGGGGTTGAAACATATGGAAACTAACATCATGACACATGAAGGCCTCTCTTTGATTAGCTCCATTCCTCTTAATCTTTTATGTATTCACAGCTTCCACATTTGAGACTTTTGTAATGATGATTATCATCCACCCACTGACAAAAGCCAGCCCACCAGCCCAGACTGACAATCAGATTCAACTACCTTTTCTTTTTCTTTTTTATTGTCTGAGCAAGTGCTGCACAATTAACTGAAACTTCATCCATATCGCAAATTGTCCCACTTCAACTTTCAAACTGCATTCTAGGCGCAACTATGTTAAAGGGGAAATGTCTGTCAAAAATGTCAGTAAATCCAAATACTGCAGAGTTGTTCTGGCCCACACGTCACATTCTATAGTCTTTACACACAACAATATTGACGCTGGTTAAAATTTAAGAGACAGAGTTTTTCTTTCTTCTTTGCCTAATCTCCTGTTCAATGGAGGAAGTCAAACAGGAAATCCACGTGTTCACTTTGTTGTTCTCTCACGATTCTTTGTGTAACTTTCAACAGTCGTCTGTCTTCACGTGTAGCAACAAGATCCATTCGCCAACGCGCTGGTCAGCGTGTGCTGCTGCCTTCCAGTCGGGCTGGTGACTGAAATCTCACACTTTTGATGAGACATGTCAGACGGCTGTCATGGAAACATGCCGGTAAGCAATATGTCAGACTGTAAGAAATGTGGAGGACAGCAGTGGTGTGACACATTTCATCATACTTGATCTTCAAACCACAGACTGAGTTGAGATTACAAGCGAAGAAGTACACAAATAAAAATGGAGAGTTTCAGTAAATCTCTCTAACAAGTCAAACATGTTTTGCTGGTCAGGCTCAAGTTTTTACGCATCCTTTGTGCCCATAAGATCTTGTAGAAAACTTAGTTTCCTATCAGAGAAATGTCAGAGATTTACTATTAACATCTAGAGTAGCGGTGGGAAAAAATATCGATATGGCAATTTATTGTCGTCCTGAATCTTGAGATACAATTACTGAATCACTGGCTCCAAATACCTATAATTTAATTACAATAATATGTCACTGTAAATAGATTTAATTGCCAATTTGACTCACCAGCACCACTACTTTATGACTCCTCGCAAGGGCGCTTATGACATGAACATGGGTAACGTGAACAGAAATGAACTGGCTGAAGAAGCCGATAGCGGATAATGACAGACAGCAGTGAAAAGAATTTAATGAGATGCTTCAGCCACTTGCTGGACCCACTTTGGCTTTGACAACATCAGCAGGACAAACAAAGTTTTTGTAATCATGTTTTTAATGTCTGTATTTTGTATTCTTCAGTTAGACAGATCATTACAGAACTGTCTTGCAATATAATGATTATCATAGAATCGCTGTTTTGTGATATTATCGTTACTGAGGGCCACTTATCACATCCTGTATTGTGAGTTCCTCTGAGATTCCCAACTCTTATAAATACATGACAGTACATTCACATCCACCTCTCAGCATAATGTAAGAACTCAGTGGCAACACAAGCTACAGTCTCTAGAATGATCATAAAGTTGAATCAACACCTATCTAAACAGCATAAAGCGAAACTGAACATTACAATTTTCATCACGGTCTGATTTATTGCAGGGCTGAAGTATTAATCTGCAAATGTTTCAGCTGAGTGTCCTTTATATTTGGCAACTTGATTTATACTAACATACTTAACCTGGCAAAATCTTCCTGGGTCATGTAGCAGCACAACTGACACCTCAATATTTCTGAGCCCAGTGGTTGAGTATCGCAACTGTAATGTATGTAGACAAAAGAAGACTGGTCTTTTTTTAACATTAGACATATAGGGTAGAGCTTTCTTTTTTCCCCTTCTTCTTCTTCTTCTTTTTTCCTCAGAACCCAAGATGGGACAGTCCCTCAAATGACATTCTGATGCTGACAAAGTTCAATAATCGTCCTCGATTTTAAGAAAGCCATCCACAGAGATAATTGCTCTTAGTCTGTCAGTCATTAGCAACCAAAAACGCTACACTTGAAAGCAACAAACGAACTGTACAACAGAACCTGGGTAACACCGTAAACGAGTCTGGGTACGAACCGTAATAATGAGCATTGTCAACGATCACTGAGCAAGCTAGCTACTCATAACAAGCGAGCGTCAAGCTAACGATAGCCTCGCCAACGCCGTGACAAGTTTGTATCCCTTCAAACTGGGTTTCCCCTCGCACACAAACCGTGTCCCCGTGGTCCAACATATCCACATACTGTCTTACATGTTTTCTTGCTCAATGCCTCAGCCAAGACAGTTGGTTTCCTTACGAAAAATCAATTCTGACAGGGATACAAAATTTGGCACGAAACCCCGGCGAGCTAGCTAACAGTTGGTTAGTTAACAAAGATTGAGGCTTCCACAAAGCACCGAGAAGAGACCCGGGCTGTTTGAATTGCAACGAATGTAGCAGGAATACAGAAAGCAGCACTGACAGCTTCTCTCACCTGAACAGAGGGCTCAGTCCTCATTCAACGGAGTAATTCGGGATCGATATGATAAACACTGGCAAAGTCGTCCTTTGTGTTGGGGATTAGCTGGTTCCGTGCTCAGGCTAGCTGTAACGTTAGCTCGGCGGCTAGCTAGCAATTAGCTCAGGAGGAGGGAGCGTTTCACTTTGCCCGACACCGGCTTTACGTACCGAGAGTCGGCAAACAGAAAAGACAAACGTCTGTTCTGTTCAGGCCTGGCTTGAGCACAGCAAACACCGTATTTATGGATGTGGATGACGCCGTTTAATTTCACCCTGAATATAAACAACTTGTCAAATTTCAATATTTCCGCCTCAACACAGCGACAGTTCAAAATGCTCACCGTCTCGCACTCACCGCCCACTACGGCTCCATCAGATTCAAGAGGCGCCAAATGTTTGGGCCAATCACAGAAGCCGACGTTAGAGCGTCGCAGTGTGGTGTCACGCGATAGGTCGGATCGTATCGCGGTGCCAGCCAATGACTCGAAGCTGATCTGGGCCCGGGCCCGGGGGCCTGCAAAGGGGACATGTGGACAGATTCCCTTTGTTCTCTCGTATGTCAACGGAATAAAAACACGCAGAGGTGGTTTGACAGTTAAATTAATAACGACTGTACTTTAATTCCGCTTTCAAACAGTCAGTTGTCATGTTCATGACGGTGATTTTTTAAAAAAAACGTTTCCTAGAGAGAATTGGCCTTAGTGGAATCTATTCATTCATTAAGTTTGATTTATAGACACTTAAAGGCATCAATGGTCTTATTTAAGACGTGAGAATAGAACCCTGTCATCATTTCTACAGCCTCTCAATGAAAATACACCGTCTCCTCCACCTGCTGACAGCTCAGGTAAGAGCACGAGCTCAGGTGTCAGCGCCAGTTTTAGCCGCTATGTATGTTAGTAACTGATTTACAGCGTCACATTCTTCAGATAAGAAACAAAAAGACGGTTAACCACGCGAGTTTTTGCTAAATGTAAGTATTTCTGTGGCCGCAGCTAGCAAGGGCAAGGGTCGCCAAGTTTATTAAGCCCCGCCCCTCCTAAACAGCCATTGGGCAACAGCTCGACCTTGTCTTCATGCTGCGTTCATGGACATTGGAAGCTATACTTTTTTAAAAAAAAATTATTTGCAAAAAATGTACAACAAAATGTGGCAATACGTTACATTTCAATAACAAATGTATCTTTGGTTTGAACAGAGCACATTGTACCAGGAACATGAACAAAACTAAAATTAAAAAATAAGATCAAATAAAATAGTTACATAAATGAACAGAAAAGAGTGCTACAGGGACTCATCAAAAAGGTTTAAAGCACTGATAATGTCTGCAAGTCTTTCAGCTGCTTTCTTCTCTACAAGTTCAATTGATCTACAGCAAAGTTTCAATTCTTTTTTAAAGATTACCAAGAGGGGCTGTGTTTTTAAACACCTGCATTTGTGGATAAAGAATTTCCCTGAAATAAGAAAAACATTCAGTTAAAATTCCGTATTCTTGTTCTCTTTCAAAATTCCAACAATAATGTCATTTTTGGAGAGAGCAAAGAGATGAGGCACTTTGGGTTCCAAGCAGTCACATAAACTAGACCAGAAGGTGTTGCTGTATTTACAGGAGAAGAATAAATGGTCTGTAGTTTCTATATCCTCGTCACAAAATGTACAATTGTTATGATCAAAATTAAAACGCTTCCTCACGAGTTCAGCTGAAGGGTTTATATCATTTAACATTTTAAAATGAAGTTCCTTCATTTTTGGTAATAAAGGTCATTTCAAATAGTTGGTGCGTATTTTAATGAACATAGATTGATCAGCGGCACGATAGGCTGCGTTCTTATGATACTGAAGAGGGTATAAATAGTTGGTGAAAAGACTCTGTATTGTTTTATTTGACAGGTTCTTAGTGGAAAAATCCTTTTCATTGATCATTAAAGAAGGGAGATGAGGCTGATCTGCTACTAGTGGTGAAGCATTTTTAATCATCAGAATAACTGAATTTGGTATGCTTCTAATCATTCTGTCAAATTCCTTACGATCACATTGTAGGTTTTATTTTGCACAAAAATCTTCAAAAGATGTTTCCAAATTTGTCTAATCAGCGGTTAACAGACCAGATGTTCTTCTCCGTCCACTCAGTGAAAAATAAAGAGCTGTTCCTGAAAAGGAAGAATCCACAGTTCCAGATGGGAGGATCAGCAGTTTCCAATATAACAGAACTTGTGAGTGAAAAGAGGATAATTTAACAGGTAATTTTTGAATTACAAAGTCACAGCATAAAAGAAAATCAATACCTCCAAATACTTTTGAACAACTCTCGGGGTGAACAGTGCTGGAAGCTGTGGGAGTTTGTCAGAAATGACCTCAACCATTTAATTTTTAGAAAATAAAATCTATCGCCTGTAAACCACCATTTTCATAACTTTTAACAATAGTTGCTTTTTTTAAAAATAATGCGTTCTTCTTTTCCATATGTAGTTATAGTTCTGTGTCCCTGACTGCAGGCCGGAGACCGCAATGTGGGCCTGAAGTCAGGGGCTTCTCCATTTTTTACCTTTTTTAAAAAATTATGTATGTATGTATGTATGCATAAAACTAAGAGTGTGTTGGTGCATATAAGTACTTGACTGAGCATCACAACATACATTCAAAAATGTGAAAGTATCACATCACAAGATGTATCCATCAAGACATACAACAATAACAGAGACAAGAAACCGTAACAATTAAAAAGGATAAATAAAAGAAAAACAACAAAAAACACTAAACCCGTGAAAATTGAAATGTTTAACTGCGATAAGGTTTAATAATTGACGACGTCATTTTCTGATGAAACTAAGATGTTTTGCGTGTTTGGACTTCGTTAATTTTAGGGTCTTAATGTAAAGATGAATTTCATTACGATAACACGTTAAGATTTTGTTTTGTACATTTAGTCTTATGAATAAAAAATGTAGCTAAGATTAACAAAACGTTGACAACTTGCTCCAGTTTGGTACCTTTCAATAAGATGCCATAATCATTATTAGGCTACTATGATCTATAACAGGCATTGTTGTGATTTTATTACTTTATCGACCATTCTATAAATTGTTTCCAGATAACTGGGTATGAGATGATGAAAAAAAAAAAGAAATTCACTATAAAGTTATAAATGATTTTTACCCATCCAGTGAATTTTTAAGATCAGGCTTTGAGAGGAATGAATGTGTCTTCTGTAAAAGGGGCACTGAAGCTACGGGGCAAATGAAATATTGTGCTGAACGTTTTGTGAAGTTGTCGCACTGTAACGCCATTCAGAGTGATGCATCTCTTCTGTATACAATCTTTGCGGCACCGCACTACGCCCTTCAGTTCCGCCCAAAAGGGAAATGACGCCGGTGCAGAAGATGGCGTCCGCAAAGCCTGTGGACCGCTGTGTTTTGTTACCCGTTTAATTTAGAGCCGAGTTGGGGGTCTCTTGGTCGGGCGTATGGACGATAACATGGCAGTGTGCCGCTGCCGTCCGCTCTCTTGATTCCGGCATCGAACCCGCAACTTCATGTCCGACGGAGCAAGAGCTGCCTGGTCGAAGAGGGGTTGTGGGGATTCGCACCGCCGAGGTGAGACGGCTAGATTTTAGCAGCTAAGCTAGAGCTGTTACCCCGGTTGATTAGTGTCGGATCCCCCGTAGCTCCTGTCACCACCGCGGAGAATCGTGACGGTTCACTTGGCTAACAGCGCAGCTAGCTGCAGAGTCAAATATCTGCGTTGATCTCACTTACAAACACATGAGCCAGATGATGAGCTAACAACTACTATCATCGCCTTCATTTTCGAATTCCAGAGTTTATGGGCACCGTTATGTGAAGCCTCAGCCTTTGTTTTTGGACTCGAATCCTAGCATGTTCGGTCCATACGACCCATTTAGTTGTCGTTGTTGTAATAAAGACTAAAATGGAAATCGAGCATGGCTCCTCTGACCCGCTGTTGAAGTGCCCGTGTCAGTGCAAGGCAAAGTTAGGCATTAAGTTTAAAGGTCTGCTAATGTTAGCATTGCCCTGCCTGCTGAGCGCTTGCTTCTCACTGCTCCTCCTGTTGTCATGACGAAATGTGACCGACACTGAAACACAAACAAAAATCCGTTTGTAAACACTCACATACGTAGCATGAATTGTCGTTTTTTTGTTTGTTTGTTTGTGCCAGCTAACATTACACTGTAACGTTAAAAAAGCTTAGCTGCTGCCCGTGAGGTGATGATCACCCGCTGAGGGAGAGAAGTTTGTTGTCAGGTGAGCTCTGATAACCTGTTGTTGTTGTTGTTGTTTTCTCCCAGAGGCAAACAGAGCCGAGATTTACACCAGTTTAGTGGGTCAGTAAAGACTGTCAGCTCTTCACTGAGTGTTTAGGAAGTTTTAGTTGTGTTGTTTGACAGTAAGCAGCTCATACTGTCCAACTTTCCTTATGGCTTCATTACCAGAAGTACTGAGGACGCCAAAGTAGGTGGCTGATTTAAAATCTGTTTGAATGTAAAGAGCATAATGTTAGAGTTTATTGACTAATTCATGATTGGAGCGTTTGTCAGGGAAAATTACCAAACAATAGCTCGCTTTTGTTCATGTTAGCTTTAAACATTTGGAGTGAATGGCTTGAAACTACGTAAAAATAACTTGAGCTGAAATTTAAAAAAAAAAAAAAAAAAAAAAATTAAAAGTTTTATATTTTTATCAGTGAAAGATTTGCAGATTTCAGCTTTTTGAATGTGAGGATTTGCTGGTTTTCTTGTATAACAGTTTGAATTTGTTTGGGTTTTGGACAGTTGTTTGGAAAAAGCAGCATATATTTAAATATCTTCTCCGACTCTGAGAAATAGTGATGGGCTTTTCTTACTTTCTCACTCTCAGTTTTTCTTCATACATTTTACTGACTAAATGATTACTTAATTGAGAATAATCTGCAGATGAACTCATGATTACAGTTGAACTAAATGAAAAATATTATTTTAATCCTTTTAGATCACTTGCCTGGTCATGTTGTTCCCTTATTTAACCATGTTTGCCAAAAAATGCATCACGATACAGAAGGTAGATACTGTCAAAATTCTGTTTCAGTTAGACTTTAAAAATATTTATTTGTTGCAGTCCTGCAACATTTAACCTGTTTGTTAATGAAGAGCGAGGAAAAGAAAAGCAAAGTTGATCAGTCCTTGAATTTTTCAAAATGCCTTCCTGTCCTAATGTGTGACATTTATGTTAGTGTAGTCAGTCCTGACTGTGTGTCACAGCTGATAGTTGTGTGCCATAAAACATTTTGCTGCTTGCAAACCCTTGAATGTGTCTTTGAATATTCGATGGTGTCGTCGTGCTCACGGGTCTTTATCTTGTCTCCTCTGTTAGAACCAGGGAAACATAAACACAGGAAATGCGAGCGGCCGCTTAGCGCTCAGCTGTCAAAGCCTGTGATTGTTCGCCCGGGCTCCAGAAGGTATGATGTGTTTGTTTGTTTTTTTCTGCAACACTGCATGATAAATCCTGTTCTGTCATCGTACCCAGCAGTCCTCTGTTTCCTCCTCTGAACCGTCTGCTTCATTCTGCGGCTGTACGTCAGGCTCACAGCGTAAATGAGGGCTGGGAGGTTGGAGCCCTCTGTCGGCACAGTCGCCACAGTGCCAAGGTGTCTTTGAGCAAGACACTGAACCCTTAACAGCTTTTTAGATCATTTAGTGTTTTTTGTTTTGTATGTAGTTAAATGAAAGTATTGTTCCAGTTTATTACAACATGAGTCTTATTTATAGTTCGTTCCTACTAGTAAGATAACATTTGTACGACACTCAGGCGATATCTACACTTTAATTAAAGCTGCAACGATTAATCAATTTATCAACTGATAAAATTAATTGATCGATCATTTTGATAATCGTTCAATCGTTTAATTTTTCAAATAAAAGAGTAAATAGAATTTCTGGTTTCGACTCTTAAATTTGAGAAATTTCCGTTTTCTGTGTTTTGGGCTGTTTGGACAAAAGATGCAATTTGAGGACGTCACATCGGGCTCTAGGAAACTGAGATGAGTGTTTTTCACAAGTTTTGACACTTCGGGGATAAAGATTAATCAAATAATTGTGAAAATAATCAGCAGATTAATTAATAACAAAAATAACTGTCAGTTGCAGCCTTGAATTTAATATCACAATATTGCCCCGCCCAAATAAGGTGATAGGCGATATTATTGTCGGGGAGAGCTTATTATTTTCTCCTGTTTCAAAGCCCAAATATTGCTAACTGCATTAAACACCGTTGTTGTTGTTGTTAATTTGTTTTCTCTTGTATTTCGATATGAAAAGTAAAGACATTGCCTCCTTGCGGGTGTTGAAATACACAACAAGGCCAAAACTATGTGGACAGTGGACACACTCGTCCACATGAACTGTTCAACAGTCACACATGAGTGTAATGCTCACGTGTCCGCATACTTTCGGTCATGTTAAACCTGCACTGAAGTGCTTGTGTGGCTTTTTTACTACAGTTCACTCCTGCACACATTCTTGCTGTAACATGGCCGTTGTGTTGGCTTTGTCGTCCAGGTGATTGACGCTCAGAAAAGGGACATTGTTAGCATCTACTGGACACAAGGGGCACTGTCCTCTGATTGGCTCGGACAACCCCCTCTGACATGCCCGTGGCCAATCAGAGGTGAGTGTGCTGTGTGTGTTTGTTTTTCTTTGCAATCTTAATGAGTGACTGTGAGTTTGTGCAGGTGATATGTGTGTGTGTGCGTGCGTGTGTGCGCGTGCGCGTTCTTTCTTCTCTTTCTTGTGTGCAGAAAACAGGTAAAATTCAAAATAAGTCTGTGTGTTTGTGTTATTTGTTGTTTTTCTGTGTGACTTTGTGTGTGTGTGAGTGTATTATCATGCTGATGAACTGTGGGATGGGGGCTCCTTTTTTAAAGGGTTTTCTTTCCTTTTCGTTACTTTACCTGCCTCCCTGTGTTGCAGTGGAGCGGGGTATGTCCCCACTGTGTCAGCACAGTAACACACACGTCTGGCTGTGAAAGAGTAACGGCTTGTTAGGATGCAGCAGCTGAAGTGCTGAGCTTTTAATGCTGAGCGTCCTATTGAATGCCCTTCAGTCTCAGACTTAATGTTTTCAGCAGCATGCACACAGACACAATGTTTTCCTCGGAGAGACGCGCCGTGTCGTGTCTGCTAAATTCATTTGAATGGATGTTAATTCCGGTTCATCCCTGCTTTGTGTTCAGTGTTGTGACCCCAGAGATCTGCTCTAACTCTCTCTGATCTCTTTCAACACCCCCCCCCCCGCTCCTGCACTCTGCTCTCCTTCATGGCTTCAGGTGTGTTATGTCGGGGGCAGATGTGGAGGTGTACCTGTCCCAGGTGCACGACGGGAGTGTGTCGTCGGGCTTCCGGGCGCTTTATGAGGAGCGTCTGCTGCTGGACGTCACACTGTTGATAGAGGAGCACCACTTCCAGGTACACAAACGAAACTGAAGACACATAAACTTGACGGTGACATCTTTTATTCCCACTGACATACAAGGCGGGACGCTCAGACTCTTCACTTAAACTTCTTCATATAATTTATTGTCTCCATTACCATCGTCTTCCTCAGCTTCTTCTCCTTTTTCTTCTTGGTCATCCTCGTCTTCAAGATTTATTGGCAGTGGACAAACATCTGTTTTTGTTTACAGTTCATGATAGGGTTGAGTATCGTTGGGGTTTTTCTGATACCGGTGCTAAATCAATATTTTTGAAACATTTCCTGAACTGATGCTTTTTAAAAGAAAAAAAACAAACAAACAAAAGCTGATGGTCGTTGACATTAAAGAACACTTTTCTAAATGCGAAGGCAAATTTAAATGAGCAGTCTGTTAACTCTGAAAATACAAAACACTATGACAAATTCAAATAAAAACAAATAAAATCTTATCCAACTAAAATAAATTAAAATAGACTACAAACCACTCTACACTCTACTCTCAACTGAGTCTTCTACAAACTCCAACTTCAGCAGTTCTTTTGCAGAAATATTAGCATGTTTGTTTTTTGTT
>JAQFJA010000013.1:1577091-1588981 GCA_029874485.1 Naso brachycentron | reverse complement strand
ATTTATCTATTTACCAGACTGTTCTACTTGTTTAAATGCTTACCTTTACCCACATAATCATTATATTCACAGTATCGATGATACTTTATCAAATATCTTATTGTGTTAATATTTTGTGGGGGAAAAAAAACAAAACAACTGTAATACCTACATTATTGTTGCAGCTGAGATGGGATATGATCAAAAGTATTGTTATCTTTGACTTTTTCTCCCAGTCCAAGCATTAATGAAGTGTTTTTGAGGGGATTTAAAATATGGAGATGTATATTGAGTATCGAAATATAGCCTAAAAATATTGCAATGTAATTTTCAGGACATATCGCCCAGCCCTACTCAGGAGGGAGGCAAGTGACAAAAGGAAAAAGTGGGAATTTTGGGGGGAATAAAAGTTTATAAGAAAGAGGTTTTACTTTTCCATATTTGTAATATTTTTTAATTTTAAAAAGACTTGAGATTTTTCAGAAACATCAGAGTGAGTTTCAGGCCTAGAACGACCCACCAAATCTGATATTTATATGCGACTCTATGTGTGTGTGTGCGTGTCTGTGTGTGTGTGTCTCCAGAACTGGCATAAAGGATGTTTCCACTGCGAGGTTTGTAAGATGACCCTGAACATGAAGAACTACAAAGGCTACGACAAGAAACCGTACTGCAACGCGTGAGTCCTGACCTCTCTTTCTCAGTGCAGCTTCTAGGCCTCTTTCTCTCTCTGTCTCTCTCTCTGTCTCTCTCTCTGTCTGTCTCTCTCTCTTTCGCTCTCTCTTTGTACAGTACTGTTGGTGCAGTATAAAATCATCATACACACACTAATGTTTTGCATATTATACTTCATGATACTCTCATTTTAATGTACTGATAATTAGCTTATTGTTGCTTCTGCTGTTTGTGCTGAACTCAGAGTGTTGTTATTTTCTATCCATGAGCTCTCTGAGAGTATAAACTTGCTGTGGCTGCAGCGGGTGTGTTATTATCTGCATGTGTGCCCGGCCTGCGCGCCCGTCATATCTGTGAGGCGACCCTTTCAGGTTTTTATAGCAGTGCTGGTTACGGTCGGTGGTTGTTTTTGGTGGTTTTGGTCGTGAGCCCAGCCCTGCTCGGCTCCCCGCTGCTGGTTCTGTTTAGAGCTCTGAATCTGTGCATTTCTCTAAACTGTCAGCATGCACCACCATTCATGGCCCTAAAAGAAGATGCAGCTTGTGTGGTGAGTTCTTCACAGACACCAGCAGGATCAAAAACCTTGCAGGAGGAAAGCTTGAATCTGTGTTTGATGCAAGTTGGGAGTAAATTAGAGCTTTTGCTGAGAACACAATTCACATTTCTTTCAGCTGCAGCAAGAGAAGGCTTTGGCTGCGACCTTTGACCTTGTCACTGAGAAGAAACTGAAGTTTAATTTCATATAGAAGTATAATAAATATTTGAGGGGAACTGAACAGGTCATTTGTTATTTCTTTGTGTTGCAGATAAAGATCTTTTGAATCACAGTCAGAACAAACACACACTTTGTCCACCTCACCTTGCTGTCAGACAAACCAGCTCTGACTCACTGGCTCTACAAACACACACACACACACACTGATATGTGTTTGTATATACAGGTACATTCACTCACAGTGGACTTAATGGCAGAGAGGTTGAAGCGACCTTTGACCCTGTGAGGTTAAAGGCGTTTCCTCTCAGCGTGTGGAACACACTCTCTTTGTTCCCTCTCAGATGTCAGCAAACAAACAGCACTGACAGCCTGAGCGGAAAACTCCATATGAAGTACAAATAAAGTTATTATTGTAACGTCTGCAGCTGAAAAGTGCCTCTCTGCAGGAAAATGCATGTTAGAGTTCACACGCACAGCCATGAAATGTTTCGTTTCAATAACAAAGAGCTATTCTGCAAAACTTGATGCAATTGCAAGAAAACTATCTACAATGATCGTGATGTCTCTGTGACCGAGGGCCCGTGACCACGTGGTATTTTTTTCAGGCAGAAAAGCGCCGGTGGAGCGCTCAGGAGTGCTGGGATGAAGCGCGTGTGTGCTGAGAGAAAAAGCGCTGCATGTGCGTCTTGTCTGCACGACAACATAATCTTGACAACGGCCGCTGTATGATCAACACTGCTCTGTTTTCTGTTTGAAATATTTTTTTAAACCATGAGCATCAGAGGATCCTCTCCCTCTGACTGTGTATAGATGATGAGCTTAATGATAATAACTGTGAGTTCTCCTGCCGGTGAACAGCTCCATGTGAGGACAGACGCTGTGACTCCGGGCGTTTATTCCTCCTGAGCTCCTTTTCAATTCAGTTTAGACAGCAGCAGAAAACTACTTGGTTAAGGTTAGTAAAGGTTCCTGGTTGTGGTTAGTTGTGGACAGTCATGAAACGTGGCTACCTGTGAATGCATTATTTCATTTCCTGTAGCTGCTTCTTGGTCTTGCGAACCAGCGGAGATTTTTGCATTATAATCTCCTCCTCACTGTTACAACAAGCTCCTCATTCTACTGGTTCAGCATGTGTGCTGCATTGTACTGAGTGCAGACTGCTGTGTGTGTGTGTGTGTGTATTGTGATTTTTATTGATGACTTGTTGTTGATGTTTATTCTAGTATGTCGGTAAACTGTCAGTCCAGTAACTGAAGAGAGAACAAGGTGTAGAGAATCATGGGTATTGTAGTTCACCCAATCTTTACCGTAGATTGTGTGCTTGTCAGTGCCTGATGTGAGTCTTGTGTCGATGTGAGTCACGCATGCGTGAAAGTATCCGTCATCTTGGACAGCTAGCTACGGCTACACCACTCGTACAAACCACATGTCACGATCTAGATGGTCCAAATCAGATTTAATGTTTTAAAACTACATCATCAATGCATAGTGGCTAGTGCCTGTTTTATAATTTCAACTTGAGGCAGCTATTTAGCGAGCACTGAGCAAAGATGTGAGCCTAATGTCAGCCGCTAACACTACTTTAGCTAATGTAACTGGAAAATAAATTACACATCAACAGTTTGCAACAAACCATGACTTTGCCGCGAAATCAACTTGCAATATTTTTATAAATATATAGTTGAAAATAATATAGAAAAAGTGTCAGTAACATTTAACAACTACATGTGATTTGTCCAAGTGGTGTAGCTGTAGCTGGCTGTCCAAGATGGCTGACCTCTTTGCACATGCGTGACTCACATTGGTGCAGGACTCCCATCGTATACTGACAGTGCTAACAGCTTTAAAGCGACCAGGAAACACAGATGGATGTGAGCTGCATGATGGGGAAACATCACTGTGGTTGTCATGTTGTGGGTGTGTTTACGAGAATCAACATCCAGTTTGTTTTTTGTTTATTCTTGCTACTAAAAGTTGTAAGAGTTGACAAAAAAAACACTGTGTGGACTTCATGACCTCATATCCTTTAAAATGCTGCAGATCAAAGAAATAAGAAGCAGAACACATAGTGACGTTTTTTTCTTCGTAGGTTCATTCAGGTCAACTCTCCTTGCTGTGACACACACTGAAGCTAATGGCCTCAGAGTGTGTTTTTCTTTCCACACACTCAGTTGGAGTGTGTTTGCACTCTGTTGACAAATGTCACAGCAGGAAAATAAGAACCTGCCGGGTTATTTATTCCACTTAATGTGTTTGCTATAAAAATCCGTTTGTTGGGTAGGTATATAATTCTAAATTTTAGGATTTGGATATTCTTTTTGTTTGTTTGTTTGTTTATTTGCTGTAGATGATTTTTCACCTAAACTTAAGCTAAGGCTTCCAATACATTAATCTACACTGATTGATTTTCTTTTATATTTGTCGATGTTTTTGTTGATTTTGTTTGATAGATAGACCCCAGAGTAAAAAAAAAAGAACAAAAATAGTATTCAGGACAGCTATAAAATGTATGTATATTGATTTTTGACACTCATAATCTCATAATATTTTGCTCATTTGTTAAATAAAGACATTTGCTGGTTTCAGTTACATAAATGTGGAAAAAAAATTCTAAGAGGTCAAGGCTTTGGATTGAGCTCTGGTAAAAATTAATTATTTCATCACGGAATTACTCTCAAAAGAACATATTTTTTTTCATTCAGACTCTAAAAATGTGACAGAGCAGCATCGTACCAAAGGTCTTTTATTGTGAAAACTGAGGTTGAAGCCAGATGACTCTCTGGTGAAACGTGCAGTAGCTTCTTCTTCACTGCTGCCTGCCGCCTCTCGTCTCCTCTGTCTGTTAGTGTGACAGGTTTGTTTACTGTGCAGAAAGCAGCAGCAGACTTCCTGCAGGGATGTCTTACTCATCAGTGTGAGTTTGGCTTTTGTACCTCAGCGTTACATGTAACGCTCAGTGCCCAAACCAGCGCGCTGTAATTAAAGAGAGTTTTTAGAGCGACGGAACTGGTGTGTGTTGTTGAAAAGCTCGGTGGCTTTGTTTTTCTTGGCTGTTTGTGTCATGCGTCTGACCTGTGAGCATTGTCTCGCTGCGGCTGCAGTCGACACTGTAACGGCAACAACAACATCTGATTGATGGTCTCAGTTCCGCCTGTGAGACTTTCTGTTCTTTTCTTGCGAAGCTTCAGTTGATTTTTGAGATTCTTGGATTGTAAAACATCAAATCGGATCCAAAAAGTTGGAAGAATCTGCGCTTTCTGGTCTCATTTACTGCTGTTTTCATTTAAACAGTGAGGAACAGAGTAAAGAGGATCGTTGTCCTTTGGATTCTGTTTATCTCAAAATGATCTGGGAACAGAAGACAGACAAATATGTATCCTGGCTTAATGTGTCGTTGGGAATATTTTTATCTCAGGATGCCCAAATGTTATAAAATCACCTCCACTGTATGTGTTGTGGTGAAGGCTATACAAAACTTTCACAAGTTTATGTTGATATTTTTAATGCTTCCTGAAATAATGAAGCTGCTTTTGTGGCCTTGTGAGCAAGTTTTAGATCAAAAGTTGAAGTGAATTTCAGCAGATGAGTTTATCTGCAGCTTCCTAAAACAATAAAGTGATTACAACAAGAGTCTGTTTTAGTTCACTGTAAACCATCTGTTTATGACTTGAGATATGTGGGACTCTGACAGTGTTTGGACACATTTTTATTTACTCTCAGGCAGGCAGTCATAATTTAACCTCTGAATGTGTCAGTTCAGACTGAACTTAAATGTTTGTGGTTTTGTTACTGAAGGACTGCAAAGAATTTTTACAAACAACCAGGTAAACTGACGTCAGGATGTAAAAAAGGCATAATTTCTTTAAGTTAATACATGACACACGGTAACCATGGAGAAACACACATGGAGACGTGTGTGTGGATTCCTTTGGCGGGTCGTGAGTTTTAATCCGTAGTGTGTGACTGACCTCTGAGTGCGGGACACCTTTTGACCTCAGGCTGTTAAATTCGCAAGGTGCTGCTGAAACATTCTCTGTGGAGTTATGTGTCTCTTTTTGTTTCAGGTGTTCGAAGTCGGGCTGTAATATATAAATTCATTGTCTCCACACATCAAACTCACATACACGACATAATATTTTAGCTGTCTTCAGAAAAGCTTCATAGAGATTTAAATTAAAATTGTATGCTTCCAAATTAAAGCTGCAACAATTAGTTGATTAATTGACTAGTTAAAGTGTTAATCTTCAAGATTTGAGTTTTATTGTTTCTGATGGCACCTTGGGTGATGAGCTTTGCTTGCAGCCGCACTTTTTCGACTTCATCTCCCAGAGGTCATGTAGAAACAAACAGTATCAATTGTACCATGTCGGTATCGCCTGTTTCCGTTGGACCTGTACTCGAACTTAAAGTTGAGCTCAAGTCAAAAATGCATTTTCAACCCTTTTGGACCATATCCCTGTTCTTATTATAGTCAAATTTGAAATGTATCACCAAAAAAAGACAAAAAATGAAGTATTTTGTATTTTGACATGAGAGTCTGCCACTTCCATCTTTCGTGTAAAAAAAATCTCCTGGATCCCTGATGTCATCGCTGACTCAGGCCATTATTGGTTGAATCATTGGTTGAATTCAACCAGTCATATCAGGCCAATCCACCTGCCAATCATTTTGCAGTTCCTATATATATAGAGGGCGGGTTCAGTTGGGATCTCTGTGGGTTTCTCGTCAGCCGATAGATTGAGACAGATAGCGAGAGATAAATAAATTTAGAGTGACAAATAGATTTAGAGAGAGAGTCGGAGTGATAGTGATAAGTGAGAGTGAGTGACATAGTGTTAGTTTAGTTACGGCGGGGATGAGGGAGGCAAGCAGTCCGTCATCTCTGAATGGAGGCTAATATCATAGGCATTCATCTCCATGTTTGTCTCGCTGTCACTGTGCCGCCTACATCCCGCCCACTTGCCAACAACACTCCAACCAGATTCCTCCAACTTACATCCCGCCCCTACAGCCCGTTCATTGGTTGTTTAATTGTCTGAATAGCGAATATGCCACAACATGGCAGGGGACAGTCTAGAAAATGGCATTTCAGCTCATCTTTAAACTGTCATTGCCTGGACGCTGTGTTTTCAGGAGAAGAAAAGTGCCCAATGGTCAGACAAAACTAAGCGAGCCGTCAGCTCCGCCCACCCTCTTGGCAGACCAACCCCTGCTGATGGACGTAGAAGGGGGGATGAGGGGATGTCGCCACAGACACACAGATCATGGAATGCTGCAAATACAAGAACTTTCATCAGATCACTCAACATTGTTTTTAACGACATGAAAATCTTCCAGATCAACACTTCAGCTGACAGAAAATTAACGTGCAACTATTTGATAATTGAAATACAGAACAAATCACATAAAAACAGTCAAACAGTCTCATGAAAATTACAGCATGTTTACAGAGTAGTCATCGCCAAGGCAACATCAGTTCAAATGGGTCATTTTTAGTTTTACCAGCTGTCCCAGTTGAGATCCGTTTCATGTTTGAACATCAATTTGATGAACAACTGTTCGCTGTTGTTTCACTTCAAATGCGTAACAACGACTCCATCAAATACTAAAAAATGCTCTTGTGAAATACATACAAATATTTAGAAATGTTCTCTTTCTAAGAGAGTTTTCATGTGGATCAGTGTTCTCATACCAAGCTCTTGCAGAATAATGACGTCCGTCCAGTGACGCAGCAGAAGGTGTTTTTCTTTAAAAAGAAAGAAGTGAGCCGTGAAGATGCAGCTTTCAGCAGAACAGAAACAGTCTGATGACGACATTCATAGCTGGAATCTTTCTGTGCGAGATCATTATTTTTAATTAAGTCACCCTTTATGCTAATGAGTGATAATCAAAGCTGGTTATGTAATGCTGCACACCAGCTGCTGTACGAACGAACATGAAGAGAAAGAAACCGATGTGACTGAAGTCTTAAAGACGTCACCTCTGCTGTCTCCTCTCCGTGTGTGTGTGTGTGTGTGTAAACGGACGTGCTAACATGATTTTGCATGTGAATGTTAAAAGCAGCTCGGATTGTTGTGACTGTGTGGTTATGTAACAAGCTGCCCACATAACCCAGATTACTGCTGTCTTATTTTGCTCCTCAGCAGCACAGAGAGAAACATTTCTACTCAGTCGTGTCTTTATTGTCCCACTGAGACAACAGAACAGCAGGACAGGAAACTGATCCTGCAGCAGCTTTAGGACGTGATAGCATTTACATTTAAAACATCTTAAGCCTGATACACACTTTACGACTGTCTGGCTTTCCCAGATGAAACGGTGATGACTTTGGTCGTGGCTCTAAATCGGTAGCCTGGGCCCAGACCACAGAGTGGACACACAGCTTAGTCCTTCAAGATGATCTCTACTGATCTCTGCAAGGAGGTGTGGGGAGAATATAGACATACACTGTATATCGGTATCAGTGTCAATTATTGGCCGGATGAGTTGTAAATATCGAAATATTGACGAACCGTTCGAATATTGACCAAAAATTTTTCCATGAGAGAAAAGGCTGAATTGTCATTTAAAATTACATTTAAAAAAATGATAGCTGAAAACAATGTGATGAAAGGACGGATATGTCACTTACCACGTATCTATGAAGAAAAAACAAAGCACTGTAACCCCCCAACAGAGATGAACTCGGCCAACTTCACACAATGTCAGGCTGAGTGGATATTTTGGCACAACGTGGCATTTCTGTCTCATTATCAGGCTGCAGATTTGCACCTCCTGGAGAATTTTTGTGCCACAGCGACAGCAGAGCGAATGGCTCACGGGCTCCATGATACTCATCAAATTACACTAATGAAAAAGTATGATTTCTCAGTAATTAAGTTGAACTTTTTATAACTGCTGGCTACAACAGTATCCAGAAGACTCCCGAGCTTTCAGGTTATCATTAGAATTAACCTTTTGAATGTGAGTTTGCCGAAAGTATAGCTTCACTTTTTATTTCATCAGCTGTGTTGAGGAAGCTGGAAAAAGCAATAAAGGCAGAAAAAACTCCCTTGTTGATCTTACTGGAAAAGATTAGGAGTTCTGTATCATCCCAGACCTGATTTCATTTACATGAATAAATTCACATTAACTCACTCAAACAAAACCAAAGTATCAGCGAATTAAACCCGAGCAGAGAACCTGCAGCTTAACCTGCTGTGACACCACAAAACAAGGAGCTCTTTGTTTCAAAGAGAGAAACTGAAGAGAGACTGAGAATAAAACCGACTGCTAGAAACAAAGATGGTGAGCACGGCACAAAGAGAGAGAGAGAGAGCTGCTGAAAGATTCGGCAGCAAACTTATGTAACCCTCTTTCCAGTCTTTCATGGTTGAAGCTGAGACTCTGCTGAACGGAGACGAGGAGGCAAACAGGAGCAACAGACTCCAAACAAAGAGCGAGTCAAACACAGTTTAAAAAAGTAAATAAACAGACGTGAAGGATGAGGAGGCTCAGTCATGAGAGGAAGAGGAGGAGAGAATGGAGGGATGAGAAACGGCTCTGTTGAAGGCCGGCTGGGAGCGTTCTGCATGAATGAGTGAAGAGAAAGAGACAGAGGACAGCGAGGAGACGGAGTCATGGTGTCACAGCCTGTGATGAGACAGCTCTCTGTGTTCACTCCTCTCCAGCCTCATGTTGTTGTTTCCTCATCAAATGCTCGGCCATGTTAGGAAGAGAAACACTTGACAAGTTTTCTTTCTTTTCCTTTTTATCTGTTTTCTTCTCACCCAGATTTTCCTCCAGTTTTTGCTTCCTGTTTCCATTTCTTTGCCCTCTGTATCCTCACTCCATGTTCTCTCCTTCCTCTGCTTCTCCTCTCCTATTTGCGTCTAAACTCATCTACCTTCCTCTCCTCTCCTGTCTCTCCTTTCTTTCTTCTTTTACCTCCTGTTGTTCCTACCTGTTTTGCTCCTTTCCTTTCCTTTCTCCTTCCTTCTTATAATTTTCCAGTCTTGTCCTTTCCTAACTTTTTGTTCCTCTCCTCTCGTCTCCTTCTCTTCTCTCTCTCCTCTCCTTTCATTTCTTCTCGTCTCCTCCTGTCATTCCTTACCTTTTTTGCTTTCCTCTTTTCCTCCCTTTTCGTGTCCTTTTCCATTTTCCCTCGTCATTATTGTCTTGTACTCTTCTAACCTTCATTCCTTTGCCTTCTCTCCTCTCAACTTGATTCCTCTCCTCTTTCTCTTCTTCTCTTCTTGTCTCCTCTTCTCTTCCTACCTTCTCTGCTCTTTTCCTTTCCTTTCCTCTCTGTCCTTTCCCTCTTCCTTCTATCTTTTTATTTTCCTTTCCTCTCCCCTCCTCTCCTCTTCTCTTCTCTCCTCTCCTCCCCTCACCTCCCCTCCCCTCTCTCCTCTCCTCTCCTCTCCTCTCCGCTGTCAGCCTGATAAAGACGAACTGTGAGGGTCGGTGAGGACACCACTGTCTCTTGTCAGCTCCTTAATAAAGATGTAAAACTTTTCTATAAAACACCACAGTTTGCTGAGTGAGACTCTCAAGGTCCCGTCCGCTCAGCTCCAGCATCACCTGGAGATGTGTTGCTAAGCGATATTTGCAGAGGCTGCAGACTTTTAGTCCGCCCTCACTGTGGCGATGACGGAGGTCTCTGGACAGGATTGAGGTTCATATTTTGAAACACTCCGCAGGTTCTTGTTCTTCACATAAAATGAGTTTGTGTGTTTGATCCAAGTCCTCAACCACTGAGAACCACGTGTCCCTGTCTGATTAAAACCGGACAAAACACAGACGCGCTCCTTCTTTTGTTGTTCTTTGAAGCTTCCCTATATTCCCATGAGGCAGCAGGATTATAGTTATACATCTGTTCACAAATCTCTTTACCTTTAAAGTTGGCCTTGTAATGATCCTTGAGGAAATCTGACTCTAATGTGTTTAGCTCACTGCTCATCTCTGTCTCTCAGCTTTAGTCAGACGCTTCTGCTCTGAACTCGTTTAATCACAGCCACTGATCAGCCCGTCAGCCAGCTATTAAATCCTCTGGGAGATAATATCTCTTACTTAAATAAGCGCAGCCTGCATTAACTCCGCTCGTTTGTCATGGCCTTTTATCAGCGAGGGCTGCCACCAGCAGAAAGGAGTTCGAGGTGGTTATGAGCTTTAAATGTTGCTGATGAAGGTGAAGTAATTAAACATGAGCTGACGCAGAACTTCAGGCTTTGACTTCTCTCACATGCTGGGCAACTTTTGTGGTATTTTTAGGGAAACGTTTGAATGTTCTTTTAACTTTGAATCCTCCTGATCTCTGGGCTATTGAGGAACTCAGTTGGAAATGTCATGTTAATTTGTGCGATCCCTCTGTCATTACTAAATAAAAGACAGCGGAGGATAAAACTCTCGGGGAGCAGTCTCAGTTTGAATTCCCAGAGTAACACAGTCGGTGAGCAGTGGCGACTCTTCAGACTGAAACAGCTGAGCGATCTCCAACGTTGACGTCCACATGTGGAAAAAGCAGCAGCTCCTGCAGGTTCGAGGACTGAATGTCACTGAAGAATCCAGATAGTTTCGTTCTTTCACGGTGGGAGGAAATGATGATGCAGGTGATTTTGATTGATTCTGGTGGCTCGAGTGACGTGGCATCCATGCAGATGCACTTTGCCCGACTGTGACACACATATCCTGCACACTCATACACTGCATCAGTCGGTGCCTCGGGGTGTGTGGATGAATGCAGCAGTGTGTCGAATGTCAAACTAGGTCAGTGGTCGCAGGGCTCAGAGTCAAAGTGTGTCGTGTGCAGCCAGGTTGTTAAAATTAAAAGATGTTTAATCAAATAAAACTGAGAAAATCCTTCAAATGTATGAAGTAACAAAGTGTTAACATGTTTCTCATTTTTTCATGATAAGTGATTTGCCATTTATCACGTTGTTGACAATTTTCTGTTAATGAACTAGTTAGTCAGCATGTGGTTGCCATTGTGCATATTTTATTTTCAAATATATCTGATTTTTTTTCCACCAGTAACAAACTATCAGCCATTTATTTTTGTGCTTCCATAAGGTTGGGGAACTTGTGACTTAAAACTGATATGTCCTGACTTTAACCCAAATTATTCTTTCTGCACCTGCCCCAAGTGTCTTCTGTTCGCAGAAGACACCTTAAGGTGTTATTCAGACCAAAACAGCCCTGCAGTGGAAAGCTGAAGCAGCTTCAGGTCAGAATTCAGTCTAACACCTTCACATGCGGTGATGTGTTAGTCTCTATAAACAGACTCTACATTCACTGAATGTAGAGTCTGTAGGCAAGGTAGGGCGATCTTGGTACAGGAAAGCCCTGGTTTCCGGTTGTAGTCTTTTGTAGTCCGTGTAATTAATGGCGGACTGTTAACTGTTAACGGCTTGTACACTGGCTACTTGTGAGAAGATCTGATGGTAGATGTGGCCTCTCAGCTCCATTCTTGCATTGGACTATAAACAGCGGAGAAGGAAGTCGCTCACAGAGAAGCAGCCAGAGACGGTTAATAGAGAGCGA
>JAQFJA010000013.1:1542124-1555054 GCA_029874485.1 Naso brachycentron | reverse complement strand
TCGAATATAATGCTCGAGTTGTAGGAATTTAAAGAAGTGTTTCTTATCAAGGCTGTATTTAGCTGTAAGATCTTCGAATGATTCTAGGACCCCATTTTTGTACAGGTCCCCAAATGTCTTAATGCCCTTTGTGAACCATACTTGGGTGATGCAGACGTTTCATTCTAACCAAACAGCACCAGTCCTCCTCGTGCCATTGTTTTGGCAAATTTCACCAAATCTGTTGAGACTAAAAATGACAACATTTTTTATTTTTATTTTTTGTTTTTAATTGTCTTTTGTTTTCCCACACCTAGTTTTGAGTTTAGTTTTAGCTTACTGTAAAAATGTTGCATGTAATCAGGATAAAGTTGACATTTTCTGAATAACTTAGAATTAAACTTATTTTTATGCCTTAAGTGATATTTGCCATCTTTAGTGATATTTTTCACAATATCAAATATCGAACAGCTGTTAGGGAGTCTCCAGGCTTTTCTCTTGAAAAGAAAATGCACGTGGCATTTTTGTGACAGTGAAGGCAATGTGCGTAGCTATTTCACAAGGTGGAGAGATTTTTACAGGTCAATTGGTATGATGTCGGCAAGCATGCAGCACTTTAATATACAGACGGCTTCGTTTGAAAGAAGAACGCCAGCTCGCCAGTTAGACTATTTTAATATTTAGATTAAAAGCAAGAGAAAATGGCGAACCCACCACAGTGTATTGCGGTGTTCGGCTGGGACAAAATCGTAATATTAAATTTTGGATATCGCCCAAACCTGCTCAAAACACCTGCATGTTCATGGGTTAATTACATCTGTAAGTGTGAAAAAATGGCTAATGAAATGGTGCGTTCCTGCTTACAATATTTTCCTAATTCACCTTCATTCCTATAACCGTTTCACACACACAAACCACACACACTGTACCCGCCCCTGGCACTGTGATTGAGATGAAGGGCACAGCAGTGATAAGGACTCGAGTAGAGAGCTAAATGTGGAAGTTTAAAGTGATAAGAAGTTCCCAACGAACCGACGGCCAGAAGACAGTCGGCCATCGCAGGAGACAGTCAGGGCTCTGTGAAGCAGTTCAGTCACTTACAGTTTTGCTTCTTAAGTTAGTGGTAAAATTAGGAGCTGAGAGGTTGATGAAGAGGCTGTGCTTTTGAGGAAGATCTAGCAGAGGTTAAAAAAAGTTTGAGAGAATCAGAAAGGAAGAGTGACTTCGGCAGTGACCAAAAGGAAAGCACGAGGAGACGCTGAGACGACGTAGAAAAAAGAAGACAGTAGCTACAAAATTCAGACGCTGTGAGTGAAAAATTGCACAAAATAACTGTAACATTTGGAAACCTGAATGTCTGATCCAAACTCTGAGGAAGCCAAAAGGACGATTTAATAAGAGACGACCGTAAATTAGAGAAGGTGAGTGAAACATTTAGGAGGCTGAGTGTGAGAACAGGAAGCTGACAAACGGACCAAGTGTTGAAGAAGGTCCAGGTGAGGTTGGTAGAAGCTGAAAAATGTGAATATGACACCCAGTGGTCGTTCCTGACAGAGAAACAATGACCCTAAAGATGTCCGACGAAGGCCGGACATTGAGGAGCTCAACACAGTGACTTTGATGAAGCTGGACAGGTGACCTTGACAGCAGGCAGCGTGTGTCGTCATCTTAAACATGGTGGATTCTGACAGCAGAGCTCGTCAGGAAGTGAACTTACAGCGAGGAGTTATGTTGACCAATCAAATTCATGCAAGAGTACAAACTTAGTTACATGTTTTTGTGGTTTACCTTCAGACAGTTGAGTTGCCACCGCACTAACTCTGCACAGCCGTTAGCTCTCTTGTTATCCATGCAGGCTTCAGTGGAAGGTCATGGTCGAGTGTCAGTGCGTCATCACACATGAATCCCCCCCCAACACACACACACACACACACACACACACACACATAAAGACGGATCATCGTGGCAGAAATGGGGGCTTTCTCTTTAAGGAGTCAGTGTTTTCTGTAGTTTTGCTGCCTTTTCTTCTGTTACTTGTGTTTTTTGTGTCATATTCAAATGTTTAAATGTGTTCTGTTAAATCTGTTAGATCTTTAAATTACTTCTTCACACCGTTTTGTATTTTAAAAAATTTTCATGCAGTAATCTCTGTTGTTGCTTCCCTTTAATGACTCTGGCTTTGGTCTTATTTTCTTTCTTATCTCAGTTTTATTATCTTTGATCTTTGTTTAGTTTGATTAGTTTGATAGTATTTTTTTTATGCAGTTGAACCTAAACAGGAAATGTGTCCTTTGTCCTCAGAGGTGACTGACATGGAGGCAGAGGAGGCGCCAGCTGCTCCAGTGGTAGTTGGAGAGATTGAAGAAGTTGTGACAGTGAAGGAAGAGAAGGAAGAGTCTTTCCATGAGACGAAGGTAACAAAAGTGACAACAACAACGACCACAGCTGTTGACGTGACAACAGAAAGGACAGACAAACAAGAGGAGGAGGAGGAGGTTGAAAGTGACAAAATAAGGGAGGAGGAGAAGGATAAAAATGAAGCAGAGATTGAGGCAGGAGAAGAGAGTGAAGAGGAGGAGGAGAGTCAAACGAAGAAGCTGTTGGGACCTTGGGAGTCAGAGGTGAGAAGCTGAACTTTTAAAGCTCAGTGTAAACAACTCAAAATTAAATATTCAGCTCAATGAGAGGAAAGAACTCGGCAAAGCAAACCATGAGACAAAGACAAAATCAGCAAATACTCAGACCTCAGAGCCATCAGTGAGGAAAACAGTCATGCTTGTGTGTGTGCAACCAATCAGATCATAATTTGTCATGTCTTAGACGAGACTCGATGTCGCGCTCGTACAATGTTTTTTGGAAACTTTTAAGTCGTGATCAGCTGCTCTGTTGGTTGGTTGGTCCTCAAAAATTAATCACTCTCTGGTGGCTGCAGTTTTCACTCTAAAAGGCTGAAATTTGACATGGAGGTCAAGTGTCACAGTCTGCTAAAAGGGGGCGTGGCCTAAAACAAAAACGCACATAACTTCTAAATGGATTCATGTAACATGGCCAAACTTTGTAGAAACGTCATTACAGACAGTAATTTTTGTTTCTTCCTTTTCTTTCTCTCAAAACATTCGTTAAATAAATATTTAACATTCAAACGAGTACACAGCGTTTTGCATCCCAACATTTTTTGCTGTTGGTCACAGCTGTTGTGAATTTTTGCTTGTTTATTTACAAATTTCTTTTCAGCTTTGTAAAGGATTTCTTTTTTCACAGTTTGAGACTTTGTTATACACCTGTAAATTTAAAAAAAAGTGTCTCAGCAACCCATTTCAGTTGTCAGTCCAGTAAAATAAACATAACTTGATTTTTTTCAAATTCTGAACGTTGACATTTGGTCTTTTAATCAGGTTTTACTTTTTTATTCGATAACTTTCTCCGGAGATACGTCAGTACACACCATGTCCCCAAAGTGCAGTTAAGTCCTGTGTTCTGCTCGACGTCTTTGAGGATTTTGCTGTTCTTTGATGAAGTCTGCTGAGAGGCAGATTTAGTTCCTCTGCAGAGACCCCCCCCCTCCCAGCACTGACTGAGTCTTTGTGTTGACCTTGGCGTGGGGCATCGCCTGGCACTGCAAGTTTTCATTCGGGCTTAGAGAGGATTAGTGAAACTACAAATGAAAATGTGCCGTTATTAGCCTTTGATAGTGGGATTTTTAGGACTCAGTCGGGCCTGTTATGAATGAGTTAGAAAAGTTTCCTTTGGTTGACTCACGGGTTTCTGTGTCTCACTTTTATGAGTAATGTTGGACCAGTAACTAAGCTTGCTAATATTTCTCTTTAAATACCAACATTAGTCTGAATTTGTCTCAGAGGAGCGAAGTAAGGTCTCATGCTGGGTTAAAGGTCATCACAGAGTGACTTTTCTGAAAACTCTTGGAAGTTTTGGAAGTTTTCTGGAAACACTTAATGTTTTTCTGAATAATGTCACATGTTACAGTTTAATGTTATGTGCACTTTCTATGTTTTCAGGCCCCCTCTGATGTGAAGCCTCCACTGCCAGACCCGACTTTTAACAGGAGATGCAGTTTGCTCGCCAGTGATGTAAGTTCATTTACTGTCAGCTCACTTAAAGTTTTTTACAGATTATTTCAAAGCTGTAGTTTGATTCATAAATAGTTTGTCTGTAAATTATTAATTTTGATGAATAGTCCAAAAAAAAAGGAATTTTGTAGAATTATGTTACAAAGGAAAGTTACTGTGTGGTTAAATCATTTCACTCACTGTATGTTAAGGAACTGCAAAGTGCAGAGAAACACACACGCACAGACACAACCCTCTGTTTTAATGCAGCACCTGCATAGTGACACACATACTGTTACCATGGTTACAAAACAATCTTAATAAAATATAGACTCACTTTGACATGATCAGCAGATGAAATTTAGCTTTTAAATTGATGCTTAAGTCATGTGTGACCTATTTTAAAATCCTTCTTTCTAATTAAACTGGGTCATGTTCCCCTTTGGTGTGACTCTTTTGGGCAGGTGTGAACACAGTACTTGTACTTGCATGCACACTGAGACCCTCGAAAGCACGTGGTCTCCGTCTGGTTCCTTAAGAACTCATTTGTTGGTGGTGAAAATGTGATCCAACTCTCAATTCCTCCTTACAGTCAGGTGTACTCTGCTAGTTTGAGCTAACAAGGCCTGCAGCCAGGTGTACTTTGCGTTCTGCTAAGTGTGTTCTAAAGCAGCAGTTACTGTTGTTTTGCTCAGATGTCTGAAAGCAGCCAAGTGTGAAGCAGTTTGGTGTTTTCATGATATTTCCTCAGGGTGCATTCAGCATTCTGTTGGCATCTTTTTGTCTGGTGTA
This sequence comes from Naso brachycentron, assembly GCA_029874485.1. Classification (NCBI taxonomy): domain Eukaryota; kingdom Metazoa; phylum Chordata; class Actinopteri; order Acanthuriformes; family Acanthuridae; genus Naso; species Naso brachycentron. Next base: position 1,550,216 of record JAQFJA010000013.1, on the reverse strand, counting down.
TTTCAGAGGGAATTACCACAATATATGAGCAAATGCAAGCTGTGCTGTGGCTCCATGTTAAATTCACTGCAGTGCTTCTCCCACAGACATATGCTGTAGTCAAGAACAAGGGATCTTCTTCCTGTATTTAATTTCCTGCTCCAAACTGACCAATAAGCAGAGTGAATGTTCTTTAATGAAGTTTTGTTTGTTCACTTGGATTTTTCTCCATTTGAAAACAAAATGAACCAAAGTAAGTACTCTCCAACCACCAAAGACAAGGAGTTATTTTGATGAGATGTTGATTTTATATTAATTTTTGTATTTTACTGTGGATATTCCTCCAGACTGCAGAAAAGTATGGCTGCAGTCTGTCATAATCTACTCCAGATCTTTTTAAACTTACATGTTGCTTTGATAAAACATGCACATTCTTTGTAGTTTTTAATATTATTTGCACTTTGTTTTGTACGGTATATCTGTGGAAGTTCTAAGGTAAAACTCAAAAGAACAGTAATATAGAAACAGTAGAGAATCAGTGCTACAATGACCCAAACTGGGCCCAGTGATATTTTAGCGCTTGCATCTGTTGACTCCACACCGATTTCTAACTAGACGCGATGCCAGCGAGTGAACGTCACACTTCATTCACTATTATTTCTCAGTTATCTCATGTTTTAGCTTTAAATCTGTGAAGTCAAACCTGGCCAGTAGCTGGATGTTAAACAGATTTAAGATAACTGTCAGTTTCTCTGACACTTAGTGACAGTAAACCAGTATCACTTCTTATTAACATACAACCTATAAAAAATAAACAGTGGCTATAAATTACAAAAAAATTAATCCTTCTAGCTGAGGACATTATTTAGAACTTTAGAAAATGACGATAGGAAGAGGTATAAGAGAGCGAGACATTATCTTCTTTTGCTGCTTAAGATGTGAACTAAATGTGGGGTTGTCTTTGGTAACCCTCTAAAGATCCAGTGACTGTCCTCCATTAAACGTGGAGGAAATGTATACTAAAGGGAAAAAGCATCCTTGACTTCTGCAGCGGCCGTGTGAAGCGGGAAAACAGTGAATGAGGGTGAATGCTGTTGTAGGATGTGGCAGGCTGAGATATCGATTCCCCGGTGTGAGACAGACTTGGCTGCTCGGCTGTTTGCACCAGCAGAATGACTCATCAGCAACTGTGGAAGCAAGTCAACCCACTTTATAAAATCGTCCTCACTTCTTCCTCCAGCTGCTGCCCGCCTGCCTTCAAACATCATTATTAATCATCACATGCAGGAGGAGAGTTCAGAGCATCACAAGCTGAACACTCGAGGATCTGAACACTTTAACGACACTCTGCTGACAGGAGCTGGAATAAAGCACTCTGGCTGCTTCTGCTCAAAAAGTTTCTGTGCAGCTCTGCAACAACCACAGTCCTAAATCCAGTTTACAGACACTGCCGTTTCCATGGAGACGTGAACAGCTTTGAAGTCATGCTCCTGGCGGCCTGAATGGAGAGGAAGAGCTTCAGTATGAAACTGCCCACTGAGAATAAGTTAAAAAAAATACTGTTTTATCTACAAGACGATATTTAGAAATACACACAGCCTCACTGAGTGTCCATCCGTCTGTCCGTCCATCCATCCTTCCGTTTATCCATCTGACGTCCGTCCATCGTTCCATCATTCCATCCATCCGTTCCTCTGTCCCCTGTTCATCCGTCCATCCATCCATCCATCCGTCCGTCCGTCCGTCCGTCCGTCTGTCCGTCCGTCCCTCTGTCCCCTGTCCATCCATCCATCCATCCATCCACCCATTGCTTCACTGAGCATTCATCTGTCTGCTAATCTATCCATCTGTCCCTCCATCCGTCCCTCCATTCCCCATCCATCCGTTTGTCCATTCATCACTTCACTAAGCATTCATCCGTCTGTCTGTGCATCCACCCATCCACCCATCTGTCTGTCCATCCATCCGTCCGTCTATCTCTCTGTCCGTCCGTCCATCCATCCATCCATCCATCCATCCATCCGTCCCTCCATTTCCTGTTCATCCATTTGTCCATTCATCACTTCACTGAGCATTCATCCGTCTGTCTGTGCATCCGCCCATCCACCCATCTACCCATTTGTCTGTCCATCCATCCGTCCGTCTATCCATCCGTTCGTCTGTCCGACCGTCCGTCTGTCCATCCATCCATCCATCCATCCATCCATCCATCCATCCATCTTGTTCGGGCTTTGCAGGAAAGTCCAGATGTCCCTCTCCATTGCAAAGTTTTTAGCTCCTCCTGCCTCCTTTATCGAGCTCGTCCTGGATATCGTAGCCTGTCGTTTGTTGAGGAATCTCACTTTGGTCGCTTTCACCTAAAATTCTCAGTTCTCCTTCGGTTCCTGCCTAAATGACTGTCAGTGATAGTTGAACATAGATCGACTTATAAATAGAACACTCTGCCTTCCAGCTCAGCTCCTTCTTCGCGTTTTTCCGAAACCGCGTCTTCATCAGTGCTGACCCTGCCTGTTTGATATCATTAGGCATCACTGTGTTGTTGCATGCTCTGGTTTGCTCTCACAGATTTGGGTGGACAGCTTGTCGTCTGTGGATAAATTCCATTTTTCTCTGAGGTCTTTCTACAAAATCTGCCGGCTGTTTTTAAACCAAAAGTCTGATGCAACTCGGCCAAACACCAAACTTTGGCATGTTTGAAATGAAGTTCATCCATCAGCTCTGTGGTTTCGTTTATTCTGTAGAGTCAATCAAAGCGTGAAAAATACAATACAATACTCCAGAATTAAGTAAACTAACCAACAACATTCCTCCTGATGATGGAGTGCACATGACGCGCACACACACACACACACACACACACACACACACTCATTGTCTCGTACTCCCTGCAGGTGAAGTATAAGGAGGACTTTGAGAAGATGAGAGGTCAGAGTCTGTTTGTTCCTGGAGCAGAACTCATCCACTCCAAGAACATCAGCGCTGTGATATCTGAGGTCTGTACACACACACACACGCTCATATGATCATGTATATGATCTGATCACTGTTGCTGAAATGTTTTACCTGTTTCAGTCCAAGTACAAAGAGGAGGGAAAGAAGGAAGCGTCCATGTCTCTGTACTCCGTCCTGCCCGAGACTCCTGAGACTCAACGAGCCAGAGAGGCATCAGAACTGCAGAGTGAGGTACGCACACATCAATACAGCACGTTTAGTGAAGCACACAAAAAGTTTAAAGCAGCAGATCAATGACATCAGGCAGCAGCATATTCCAGATCAAATTTAATTCAAGAATATGAAAGTCATGAATTGGATGAAGTAACATTTCAGCTAAAAATGTCAAACATTAGTGTCTGCAGATGCTGTCAGGGCTGTTTCATATTTTTTGTACATTATTAAGAATACATCTCCTTTGTGCGGTTTGTATTATTAGTTCATTTTTTTATTGATCAGTGTTTCCCAAAGTGTAGGCCGGTGAGGACATAAACCCTGGGAAATAAACCCTCTCAGTTTTAGTTTGGGAAGCTTTGCAGAAGATCTTAGTGACCCTAAACATCGTTATATCACTGACAAAGTTCTGTTTGTTTTTCAGATTAAATACAAAGGCAACGTGAAGACAGAGATATCCTCGTCTCTTTATTCTCTGCTGCCAGAAACAACAGAGACGCAGTTTGTCAAAGAGCTGACGGAGATACTGAGTGAGGTCAGATGTGATGACACATGATGTATGAATGTGTTCTGATGAAGTATGTATGGATAAACTGATGACAAGATGAATGATAAACAGATGTGTGGATGGATTTATAGATCAGCTCCTCCTAACCAGAGATACGTAACAAAACTATGACAGGGAAAATGAGACTAGACTAGAAACAAGGACGCGTCACACTGAACTAGGACTAAATATACCTAATCAACCAGAGGGAATGGGACATAAAAGCCTTCCTCTAGTATAAGTCTGCCCCATATGGCGCCCTCTACAGTTGAATTAGTAGTAGTAGCCAGATATTCTTTTCATAAATGAACAAATATCACAAAAATAAGTTTAAAATTTGAGCTCAGCCCAACAAACACTTTATGTGCTTTAAAAGAAAATATGTCAATGTAAAAATTCCCCCATGGACATAAAGTTGTTTCCCTCAGACTCTCGGCCGCCTGTCACAGTGAAACTCTCTCTGCTCTTCAGAACAAGTACAAGGAGGAAGGAAAGAGGGGGATGAGCAGCAGTTTGTACTCTCAGCTTTCAGAAACCCCTGAGATGCAGCTGGCCAGGACTGTCCACGAGTTTCAGAGCGAGGTACTCAAAAATGATCTTCACTCTGACTAATAACAGCAGCTGCATTTCAACGTATTTCATCAGTTCACTCCAGTCTGAGCATCAGCACGCGGCTTGTTTTATGCAGCAGCTGCAGGAATCTCACTGCAAATGAATTAAATACAGAGAGCAAACACAGAACTCTTATTTAAAGCTCAACAAGGCTGCACAAGTGCCTCTAACACAAACTATATGACTATATGATAAAGTTATGTACCGACAGGGCTTTTACAAGCTTTTGTCATGAACACTTTTAGAAACGTCTTGACCTGAAGTGAAAGAGATGATTGATTGTGTTTTGATCTCAGAAAAAGTACAAAGAGGACGGGAAGAGAAAGGCCTCGATCTCCATCTTCTCTCAGCTCCCCGACACTCCCGAGATCCAACACGCTCTGGAGGTGTCACAGCTGCAGAGTGAGGTACAGGAGCAGGGAAGAGCGAGCTCATTGGGCTTAAGGGAAACGTTACCTGTAGTTTTAACCCAAGCATCCTGCAGTGGGGACATTGTTGCATATGTTTGTCTCTGTCTCAGGTGAATTATCGCCCGAAGCTGCTGGTTAAAGGAGCTCCCTCGTCTCTTTACTCTCAGCTCCCTGACACGACAGAGACTCAGTTTGCCAGAGAGATGACGGAGATGCAGAGTGAGGTAGAACCATCTATATCATGTTTTCATTTAATGTGTCATTTCTGGGGAAGGGCACGTTATAAAGACCCTTAAACTGTTTGTCAGTAAGCAGCATGCAGTATCTTCACTCTGTGCAAACAGCAGAGTTTCAGTGTAAATGGCTGACAGATCGTTTTCTCCTCTCTCAGAGTAAATACAAGGAGGGCGGCAGGAAGAGCCTCTCCCAGAGTTTCTACTCTCAACTGTCAGAAACCGCCGAGACGCAGTTTGCTAAAACCGTTGCTGAGCTGCAGAGCGAGGTGAGATTGTCATTGGACTGCTTTCTGATCCTCAGAGGCTTTTGACATTTGTGTGTACATGTTTGTACAAACCTGACAGTACATTAAAACGTGTTTTTAACTTCAGACGCGGTACAAGGAGGCGGGTAAAAAGGGCGTGAGCTCGAGTTTGTATTCTCTGCTCCCAGACACTTTAGAGACGGCACACGCCAAAGAAGTGACTGAGCTCCTCAGTGAGGTACGAAGGCTAGTATTAAGCCGCACTGACCAGCTTTACAAATTTATTGTTATTCAAGGATGCACTTTAACCAAATCAGGTGCTTTGCCGAAAACACAAATTCCCACTTTCCCACGTAGAAGCTCTGAGTCAAAACTTGGAGCAACTTTTTTATCCCACTGCTGCGCTCAGCAGAATAAATGATTCACTGATTTGAGAAAAACTGTGATTTTCACATTATTATCTTTTGTGAAATGTGATGGTGACGTATATTTTGTGTGGCTTTGCCCTCAGTTTTTCCTCGCATGTATTAATATCATATTATTGTAGGTGAAGTACAAAGAGGACGGTAAGAAGGAGATGAGCATGAACCTGTACTCTCTGCTGCCTGAGACGAGGGACACACAGCACGCTAAAGAGGCATCAAACCTGCTGAGTGAGGTATTCAGACAGCTACCGTTTGCTTACATTTTTTAATTCAGTTAATAAAAGTGCTGTCATTATCTCTGACAGAAAAACTCTGGCCATTTCTAAAAGATTTTTCTCTCTATGATTTACACACTGTTGCTCTTTGAGATCCTTCCTTTGTTGAACAACAAGCTAACATGGATCTGCTCGTTTCTCCTGCAGGTGAAGTACAAAGAAGGTCTGAAGCAGAAGATTCAGAGCAGTTTGTACCATCAGCTGCCGGAGACCACGGAGACACAGCTGGCCAAACAGCTGTCTGAGCTGCAGAGCGAGGTACAACGCACAATGCCACGTTTGTTATCAATAAAACAACATATTTTAGATTAAAAGCATAAAAAACACGTCAGGCTTTTTCACACTTAAAGATGTGACAATGTCTGGATATAAATGAGTTTAAGATTCATGTTCAGGTCTCCTGCAGATATAAAACATCAATGTGAGTCTTTTTAAACTTGCTGTTAATGTTCTGGAAAGATTTTCATGTCAGTGACCATGATGACATTTGTGTGGCAGAACAGCATTGAGCTGGAAACAAAAAATGATACCAATGAAGAAGAACAACCTTGGCTGCAGATTGAATAAATGATTGATTTCAAACTTATTTGAATCTTTAATAATCATCTCTGGATATCTGGCTGTTGTTGGAGCCGAAGGGAATCAAAATGGCAGAACTTTTAGCAGCTCCTCCAGCTTCTTTTTGTCATCATGACACTGATATGTGGAAACATCAGAGCGCCCAAACATTAACGTGTCTATGTTAAATACATGTGAGAAAGATAAAATCCAGTTCCCACCACAGCAGTGAAGCAGCATGAGGTCAGACTGAGACAGTTTTAAAAGCTGCAGAGCTGCTGTCAGCTGCTTCAGCCCTCTGAAGTGTCACTTCTCACTCATCCAAAGCTTTCATGGAAAAGCACTGAAACCCAAAATGCCTGTTTTATAACTGCAGATAACTGGATTTGCTTTATATGAGAGATTTTCACATTTTACTACTACTACTATGACTGCCATGTGACTTAAAAATACTGCATGTAGTAACAATAAAAATTATAAACTATTTGTACAGCAACTTTACATCTAAATTCAGCAGCTGAAGCAAATCAGGATGTAACGTGGAGCCCAGCTCTGTCTGAGAAAATGGACAACATTAGCCTTCGCTCAGTCGTCCTCTTCCTCCGTCTGAAGAGCTCGCTGAATAAAGTCCACGAGGACGTGCGGGTGAGGGTGTCCCTTCTTACAGCGGATGAAGAAGCAGGAAGTTGAACCCATCAGAGAGCGTTGGCGGCATGAGGGCTGATATTGTCTGTTTTTCAGATAGTGCTGACTTGTAGTTAAAAATTATACATAGAAACACAACAGAAGTTATTAACTTCAAACTCTTTTCAGAATTCCTAAAAGAGTTGAACTGAATGTGCATTTGAGGAGAGCTGTCAGGCCATGAACTAATCAATCAGCCCTCACGGTTTCATTCAACATCAGTTCTACTGATTTTACATCATGCTTTCCTACTTTGGCGAGTTTGCCTGTGTAATGGTAAATTAATTGTGTTGCAGGTGATATTAAACTGTTTTTTAAACTTTGTGACAGGCTTCTCTGGAATGCTCAAAGTTCATTTAGACGATACCAAACACGTTGTGTTAATGTGACGTCCGTAGGCGAAGTATAAAGAAGCAGGAAAGAAGGAAGTGAACGCCTCCCTGTACTCTCTTCTGCCTGAAACTCTGGAGACTCAACGCGCCAAAGAGACGACAGAGCTGCTCAGTGAGGTACAGAGCAGCTTTACACACTGATGGCATGCAGGAGAAATCAAACTGCCTCTCTGAAGATCATCACTTAGTTTCTCACTAAACATTTTCACAGATTAAATACAAGGAAAGCGGGAAAAAAGAGATGTCCAGCTCCCTTTACGCCACTCTGCCTGACACCGCCGAAACCAGCTTCGCCAGAGAGATGACGGACATGCTAAGCGAGGTAACAACACTCATATGAGTCTGACATGAAGTCTGTAACATCACTTTTAATGTTTTATAAGTTTGTGTGAGGCAGAGTGACAGAAATAACATGAGATTGAATAAAATTCATGACATACTCTGCACATGTGTGACTACAGGAGATGGCTCTATAATTTGTGTCTGTGTCAAAGTTAAAGTGTGTAATAGTTACAGAGACATGATATGTGGCAGATGATTGTCTTGCATTTTGTGTGAAAAAGT